>JASXSY010003447.1:0-96582 GCA_034509805.1 Sipha maydis | reverse complement strand
GGATAAAAGAACAAGAGGAAGACCGCGTAAGTCCTTCGTTGAAGAAATCTTCCGACGAATGGGTTATACTTCTATCCAAAGTCTCAAGAGGATGGCATATGTCAGACATGATTGGCTACAACAACAAGGCTTGACCTTTAGAAGCTGGTGATGAGTCACCAATGTATGACGCTGTATCGCAAATGATCATTTACTATTTTTATTGCGTCACGAGTTCATTGAAGTCTCGGAGTGTGTACGAAATATGTGATTGAAAAATCAGCAATAAAATACTAAAATATGTTTACGTTTAAGTTAACTACATTTGCTGTTTTGTGTATTGTTATAGCATGATTTGTTCTACCGCCGTACTTTATGACCTTTCATTACCTTGTATCACTATTATTAATCTTGTATATTATGAGTTAAGATAACTTTTCGAGTAAGTTCCACAGCAGTTGAATAATAAACAAAACTAACATGTTAAAATGAAAAACAATACAGTATACAGGTACAATACTGCATCTAGTTTTGTCAAAGTTAGTTATGGTTTTAAACTCGTCTTCGCTTAATTATTTAAATTACAATTCAATGTTTTAAATTTAATAGTTTATGTTTATACATAATTGTGTTCAATTTTTGACTGACACATATTTTAGTAATTTCAATAGTCGAACGAGAAAAGGATATTTTCCACTTTATATCAACAATATAATGTAGTTATTTATATATTTCATTCGAGCGCTTGATATGAAATGAATTCTAAATGCTAGACATTTTATGAACAATATTGTACATTGCTGATAGCAATAAAGTTTTAGAAGTATTTCTGAATATCTCTTAAAATAATTTAAAAAAAAACGCATTCGAACGTTAATAATGTTTAATACAACATATACTTTTAAAGACGTTATATGAAAGCCATAAATTGACGTTTCTAGATTATGATTATACTTTTGTTCTTAAGTAATAAATAAATTTAATAATTGAGAGGATACGATACACCGATAGTTTGATTTTAATCAATATGTAAAACCGTCCAAGGACAATTCGTAGTGAAAGCTTAACTTTTTTTTTTTAGAGAAGACAATTATCTGTAATATAATGTAACTTTTTGCTTTTTCTTAAAAAAAAAAAAAAAAAAAAAAAAAAAATTGATAAATTAATATATTCAAGGTTCTTTGCATGTTAACGTTTATAAAATTTTTACTTTCTTGCTTATCTATAAAAAAAAAATATTGAAATAAGTTACTAAAAAATAAGAACACTGCATTATTTATAATATTCCTTATAATATATACAAAAAAAAAAACCTCAATTATAATTTTATACTAAATAGTTTTGTCCCAAGCGATATGGTTTTTCTACTTTAAGATCATAAGTCAATAATTATTTTATTTATAGCCACATAGACATAATCATGATCACATGTCATGCACTCGCATTTATGCATTTATATCTTAACCCACATTGTCGGAGATCTACGGAGCGTTTCACCTGGGCCATACTTTTGGGTATTACTTCTTAACGTCATCGATTGAAAGCATGAACAATGCATAAATATCACTACGAATGGTAAAACAAAAAAAAAAGTTATGGTCATAATAATTATAAATCACGATGTACTTAAACCATGTACAAAACTACTTTTCTAGTAATTAATACAATGCACGGCGCATCGTGACGGCAATTCTGGTACATTCATGTCAACAATTGTTTTTATTTTATCATGACGTATTCTCGCATTATCCAACCGTATAATAAACAAAACGTTTATTATTACTTGCCCGTATTTATGGCAAATATATGTATAATTTTAATTTTGTAATCATTATTGTGTAGAGCAGCGGTTCCCAAACTTTTACGACCACGGAACCCTTAGGAAATAGTTTGTGTTTCATGGAACCCCAATGTTCAATTAACCTGGATTTTTCAATTATTTACTATAAAATTAATAAGTACTCCAAGTAATGTTTTAAAGATAGTTTGTGATCATTTTTTATTACAATATCTACACTCAATATTCACCTTGCGGAACCCTTGAGATTGTCCCATGGAACCCTTAGGTTCCGCGGAACATACTTTGGGAAACACTGGTGTAGAGGTATATGCATAGTAGTGGGTTTATACATACGTAGTAGTAAAAGCTGATAGTAATTGTAAAGGATAACAACAAACATCGGGAGTGTATATTTCATTAAGTATATTTTTGCGTGAAAGTCACAAATTATTTGCAGATTTATTTACTTGTTGATATTTTGATTTTTGCTTGATCATATGTTATAATATAAACTGTTCATTATTGTATTTTCTGCTAGCCAGTGTGAAAATTATTATTTTTACCTTTTGCTCGATTATTTTTGTCAATATCGTATTTGACATAATTAATTATTTTAAAATTATATGAAAAGCTCGTTTAGGGTATAAATCTTAAAATAAAGCTACTTTTGGGAAAATAAAGTAGTATGATTTTTCAATAAAGGTGTAATAAAATAAAAGTATTTATTAAAAAAAAAAAAAAAAAAAAAAAAAAAAAATTTAATTTAAATATTTAATCCAAAAATCATTTTATAAAAATGTTATCAAAACTGGAACATTTGGCAAAACATAAATTGTTGAATCACAAATAGATTATTAATAAATACATTTATATCCCAATAAAAAAACGAAAACAAAAGAGCAGAAGCAAACGAGTGAAAACCAAATTAACGAATAATAATTTGAGCGAATACACAGTAGAGCGATAATATTTTATAATTACTATATTTCAATAAAAATAAACACATACAGTTATTTTTAATTTGTAGTTATTATAAATTGTTTATAAAATGTTATATATTTTCATATATTTCGAACACACTTTCAATGATACCAATACCTCTAAAATAAATAAGAATTGATATCTTATCATAATCATTAACAATATTTTTTAACTTTTCTAACGAATTTTAAAATGTTCTTTTGGAACTAGATAAACTTATACCATTTATAATATGTCATAACTTCATATTTACTAATTTTTGAAGTAGCTTTTGAAGGGTTTTAATAAATTTATAATTTGATGGATAACACGACCTTAATAAACAATTGAGTCTTTTAATACAACCTTAAAACCACATTTTCTCGTTATTTTGGTTTGTTGTGAATTGTATTGCAGTTTTAGTTTTTATAAACACGTTTACCATGCGTTAATCCTAAGTGCATAAACATCATTTGGTCCGGGTCGCCTAGGTCGTCCGATATTTGAAATATAACTGCCCGGAGTTTGCTGTATTAATACCATTTATTTATTCCTTCCATAATGTGTCCGAGCTTGAATCGCTCTCAGAGCGGAAAGATAAACACTCTTTCAAATCCATTTCAATGAAATGATGCATGACCGGACGTACGGAAACGTAAGCTGTCCTAAAAATTTGTCCTCTGTCGACAATGTATCACGTGAAATGGTGGATGAAATTGTCGTATAATCTGGAAGTATCGGTGTTATACGCAGTTCTGAACAGAGAAAAGAAACAAACATGGAAAACTGGGTACCTGTCGAAATGTTAAATACATTTTAGTCCACATTAATCGTAACGTTTTCCGTGTAAATCGCACAGTATACGTATTCGGAAATCCACGTAGTTTTTAAGGGTGAAAAATACTGTTATTATACTTTTGAATGCGGAAAAGCATAATCGCCTTATATGCCCTCGAACAATACCTCTTTGTTTCATATTGAATTATAATTCACGCTTCTATGCATTCACTATCGCCATCTGCAGTTACAGTCCGGTATTGTCTAGAATGTGGACTACACGGGTTAAGTACAAATTATACTACCAGTCGATTCACCATTACCAGTTATTATATTATATTAGAGCACGCCGTCCCTGTGTAAAAGAGATGATCGTTCAAGATAGTAATTCAGTTTTGTAGCTATTGCCTAAGCAGTTCAATAATTCAATTATTTAAAATATTGGCAGATATTTAATACCTCTAGAAAATAAACAAATATTATATTTATAGTTTTTTTTTTTTTTTTTTCATATACTATATTACTTATATATTTGATTGTATTTTGGTATACAAAATGTATTAATACTTTAAAACCATACGCAATAATTGTTATAATTTTGATTGAGTATAAAGTTTTAAGTAAAATCAAATAAACTAGCTGCTGAAAAATTGAAATTAAATAGTTTAGGTCAGTATTGAATATTGATCAAAAAATTTGTCGAGCTTGGTAATTTTTTTTTAATTCGTTATATTTTTCTTTACGTTCCTCATATGTTTGCTCCAAATTACATAAAGATTATTTTATATGGTCCAAGTTAAATGTTTGAAATTATATTATTTTTTTTTTTTTTTTTTTTATAATTTCATTCAAAGTTATATTTCAACTACACCTTAATTTTCACTAAAGAACAAAAACAAATTTATAAACATTTATTAATTATTTTTTCCTTTAAAGAGGTTTAATAACTTTTATTGTATTATTTTTAGACTTTATAAGCTCTAAGTTAACATTTAATTAACTTTTAACATTATTTTCTGTATAAAAAATAAACGAGTTTGAAAGAACTTTTTTGTACATAAATTTAATAATTATATATGTATAATAGTACGTATTCATTTTACTAAAAATCTTATTGTTCTTTATGTTACTAAATAATTTATACATCTCGCATAGCTGTGAGTATTAAATTAAAATTGGATACGTTTGTTTATTTATATAATCTTTGGCGCATCGCATTTCAATACTCATCTTTAAATCCTTGTCCTTTTGTTCGAGGAAGGGATTGAGTATAAGAAAGAATAAGAGAAATCTTTGATTCTCAATCAAACTAAACATTAAATCGGACAAAGAAATGAATCCGTGGAAAATATGAACTGTGAGTTTAAGCGCACTCACACAATAAGTCTTTGCAGGGAGCCGTCGTGCGATTATTGGTATTCGTTACCCGCACCAATAGAAACGTGAAAAATATTACTACGAAATACGGTTTTATTCCTCGAATTTCACAACGGGTTAAAGGTTGAAATCAACTCTATCGCTAATAACCTAGTATAATACATGCCACGCCTGAAAAATTGTACTCGTTTCTGGACAGTGCACCAATCAGATATAGTGATGGCCTCACGGAGAGAATATCATTTCCAATGCAAAACGAACCGCGTAACATAAGAACATATAAATACCGCTATCCGACCGTTAAAAGTGTACATTATCTCAACCTTTGGCCATCCGCGTGAGTCGTAGGTTCGAACGAAATGCTCGAGTATTAATCATAATCCGCAACGCTTCATAAATCATTCATTGTTCACGTTCGAAATAATTTTTTTAACCGATAAATCGACTGCCCCATCCGTTGTCATTCGTTTAGATATATTACAAATATTATTACGATTCGATACTCCAGCACATACGCGTTGCGTTAGCTAAGGTTGAGCACACACGTATCAGTTAAACTATTCACACAATGACTGACTGTTTCGGTAAAACTGAACAAACAAAAATAACGTTTTGGGACCTTATGTCAGTACTACTGAATCGTCAATATTTGTTTTTGATCGTTTAAAGGCTGTTTCTGCTTGTACTACGAAACTGCAGCCAGCGAACATCACGGAACTTATCATAAACAAATTTACCGAAAATTGAATTGTTTCAATTCAGAGCAACCGGGTCTGTGTATATGATTTAACAGTGTGCCCTTTAAATATGCTATTATGTTACATTAATATTTAATGATCGTACACGCAAACCATACGCAACCGGTATGTATACAATTTGTATGTATATCAAAAGTTTTATACGCTTACGCTGCAACATTTAGAAAGCGGTTATTACACCCTGGCCAGAAGAGGGGCCCTCCTTCTTTCATTGAAATTCCCCGCACCGCACACGTATTTTTATTTTCGACGTAAGGTGTGCCCTTGATTTGAATATAGCAGCATTGCCTGTCCCCTACGAAATATTTGTGTTTAATTAAGACCTAGGCGTGATAAGCAATAAGTGAGATTAGAGCAGTCTCAGCGAATTTTTAACAGGGAAATTATTTACACCTTCGGTTACGGAACTAAAGTGCGCACGTTTTGGCCGATTTCGTCGTACTACGTTCCGTTACGGAACTCTCTTCTTATACGATCGCGAAACGATTGCGGAAAGATATTACAATGTCATAAATTAACGCTTTCACGATGTATACCATATTATTCATAGAAGAAACCTTTCGCGTATATTCCTGTCATGTTTAAGAGGTATAGGATTTAACTTACGGTCGAGTATCGAGAACGCAATGTTCGTTAACTAGAATAACTGCGGTAGACAAATTTACGTTTTGCACGGGGAAAGAGGATGAAGAGATTCGCCATGTCGGTAGTTTACAAGAAAATTATTTAAATAGACGAGAGTTTTTTTGAGGGAAAAAAAAATATATATATTAGAAAAGTTTTGCTTGTTCAATGGACTTCTGGCGACATTTGTAGATAAATGAGCGAAATATTTTCGGTATAAGGTTTCGATCGCAAAGCACTTACATATTTTATTCACACACATTTTTTGCTACAATATCATTAATCAAGAGTATGTGTAATCGACGCGCTGTGATGTAATATATTATATTAAAATATTCTGAGAATATTTACGCTGAATCAATTATTATAGTATATTTACATCAAACCTATTTTACTCCACACTGAATTTCCCATTATTGTTTAATGCCCTGTTGGAAATGTCTAAGATCCATTCATACAGCAGTGGTGAACATCACAGTTAGTATAAGTTATGTAGAATCAATAGTTAAATTAAACATTCATAGTGAAAATCAACTAAGTGTGTATCTTAAGCGTATTTCAATTTTTTAATTCAATTATATTCATTTCAAAGTTTAAGAACTGTATAATTAATTGCAAATAGCTTTAAAATTATCCTAAAAATTATGTGTGAACGTTTAAAATTCTGTGTGTTTGGTAATTTTATATTTTATTTAATATTTTTTACAAATAATTAGTTATAATTCTATTGATTAAGGCTAGGAACACACTAATGTTCTTTCACTGTCCGACATATGTATCGCGCTCAAATTGTATAGCTCGTTTTGTTTAAGTATCTTTAAATTAATTCATAACAATACACGAGTGTCAAACCGCATAGTGATAATGAGCAATATTTGAAGAACTTTCACGTACAACTTGACTTTACCATGCGATTAAAACTCTCTTTCGAAATACTTTAAAATGTGTAGAGCACATACGTGGTAATAAAACCTCTAGCAATTTGTAGTTTAATTTTAAATTTTCGTTCATTCATAATTTGTCCATCAAATACCTACAGTCAACAAGTTTTCAGAGGAAGATTTGGCTCAATTTGAAATTACGTACTTACATATTTTATAACATTAAAAGAAAATAAGCTAAAGTCAGGTGATGAGATGAAAAAAAAAAACAATTTTTTCGTCATCGTTATGTGACCGGTGTATACAGGATTGAACAGCACGCACGATTTATAATAATGCTACGGTAAAATCTATGTAATGTACAATAATAACCAATTCGAGTCAACTCACTCGATACACTTTGTGAAAAATCCAAGAACATTATCGATGTACGAGTGTACGGTATTTTCTCATATTTTAAAATATTTTATTATTATTAAGATTATGTAAAATAGACGGGAATGATTTCTTCGCACTTTTAAAATATTTTTGTAGGTGTTCGTAATCGTTATGTTTGATGTATACTACATTGTGCAACCGCTACAAGAATTTAATAATGTTATTGATCTTATTAGTATATTTGGTACCCTCGACTGATAAGTACTCACATCAATATCTATCCCAATTGTATTAATATTTTTTTTTCTTTTCTCTAATTATGTACTTTATCGAAACTGTTTTATTTAATCGAATAACTGTAACATATACTCTTTGTAATTGTCGAGCTATAATAGTTTATACTAATAGCTAAAAAAAAAAAAAATACCCTATCACAGCGTTAGTTGAAAAGTTCTAATCGATATCTTCGTAACGCATATTATTTTAATACATCAAGTGGCCGACGTTTTAACGATGTAACTACGTGTATACTTCCGGACGCTCTATTGTATGGGGTATACTCCGATTTTGGAGCGTAACGAAATTTCGTCACTAAATTTCGTCACGATTTACGACGTCTAGACGTTCTAATATGAAGTTTTATGGATATGTACCATAACTCGTATATCCTTGGTTAGATTATAAAACAAAAAAAATGTCAAAGACACTATTTACTCAAAAAGAAAGTTCGTTGTACACGTTTGAGCATATTTAAGTATTATTATAACATTATTAAAAATCAAATGAGTAATCTAAAATACGCATACGAGTACGAACAACATCCCGAACGCATGTTATTATATTTCCTATCAGTAATATGGATGTAATATATCGAATAAAATACATAAATGTACAACAATTTTATTAAATTAATTTAAAAATAAGTAAAATGATCACGATTATTGTAGTATTATTGTGTAGGTAGCACGGATTAATATTATCATATTTTAAGTTTAAAATTTAAAGCGATAATTCTTAAAAGTTTATAAGTATATTACACTATTAGAGTTTTCTTCTAATATTGTAAAAATATTTTGTAGTAGAAATAACATTTGTCTCGCATGATGATTTCTAATAAACTCTACATATTAAATTTCAAACACTTAACTTGGTACCAATATGAATAAATTGTACCTAACGTTTCCTATACCATGAACCACTAACAGAGTGACTTTAATCTTTTAAATCTCTAAAATAATAAATGGGTATCATAAATTTACAAACAAAAATATATCTACAGAGATTGCATCTAAACCGATCACCCAGGTGATAAATGAATCCCATTAAAAAACAGGAATCGCCTGATATGCAATTTACTAGCAAAAACATAAAAACGTACAACTTTTATTAATAATATTTATGAACTTTTTATCAGACACAATTATATTCAAAAAATATTATTATTACTTTCAAAAGTACATATTTTTTTTATGTATTTCGATTTTTCACTCAAAATGTACAGTTATTATAATATTGTTCTTTGTACAACTATGTGTGATATACATATATTTTTCAAATACTCTTACGTTTTTGTTTTTTTATGATTTTATGCGACAACGCGTTTCAGAGCTACCGTTGTTTTCAAAATGTAATGCCCACATTATGGCAATATACAAATGTGGACCCTCGTAACCGTAAATAAGTTTGAAACGTGAACGCGAGTCGGCATAATATTAACACGCGTATACATAGTGTACCTTCGTGTTTTATTATCAAATGTTATATGACAAGTTAGAAAATCCTGTTTTACGAGTGAGCTCAAAATCTTGGTTTCTAAAAGTATTTCAAATAATAAAAAGTGATTTTTTACACAATTAAAAAAAAAAAAAAAAAAATAGTTAACTTATAATTAATCTACGTAGAAACTTGGATAATTTGAACATCCTTATTTTTTAAATAAAGTATTTATATTTTAGTTTTTGTATTTTCTTTTAATAATGACTAGTACATAAATCTATAATAAAAATTCATATTTTGATAATTTTCCCATATTGGTGAGTATGAATATAATTTAAACATTTAATAACTTAAAATCAAAGGTATAAGGTGCATATATATATATATATATATATAAATATATATATATATATATATATATATATATATATATATATATATATATATATAATACCAAAAAATTCAGAGAAATTTTGGCATAGAATCTATACCAAGACAATCAAATACAGGGAATATATTAATAAGAGTTCGACTTTTGAACCCTCGTTACTTTTATACTTTTACTTCGATGATGAACGCGTATTCAACGTAATCCTAAACGGCTCCATAGAATCAAGCCAAATATTTAAGATTGTTCTATTGAACATTACTATGTTTCACAATATTATTTCCATACATTGATTTTATATAACGCAACTGATAGAACGATTCACCGACTATAAAACAATATATATATATTGGCATTTAAGTTTGCAATTTATTGAGAACAAAAAATAAAATAACCTACCTCACTAGCTTTTATTAAATTAAATATATTTGTATTTTTAAACAAAAATCACAATTATTAAAAAAAATAAAAAAAAGGAGTATAAAAAGCTAGTTGAGTTTTTTTACCTATCTATATCTAGATCTGTATCTGCTCAATTAAACGCTTAGATACTTAAAATAATTCCAGAAAAAAAACCACTCAATATTACACGATTTAGATAGTCGTTTCTTTAGGGTAGTACGATAGAAGTAAATATTTTATCGTTCATTCATTAATATTTACCTTTTTTGACTTACACTATAATTTTAGATACTTATATTATATTATTAAAGTAAACTAAACACGTTGGTTTTATTTTTATGAAATCGAAAAATTCAAGTTTCATCAAATGAGGTTGTCGATGAGCTATGTTGAAAAAAAGAGAAAATTAGATTATGTAAAATTAAAACATATGGAGTATGAAATGTAATAATAAAAAATGTGTTTTAAAATACACAATATTTGTTATAGCACATTTTATGATCTGTTTGTCGTTTTTATTTGTTTGGATTAATAAATCCGATCAATTTGTATACGTATACAAGTATGGTGATAGATAGGTAAGGGAGCGGTTTCATCTTCGGATTAATTAAATATTATTCAATAAATATCCTCCCTCCCTTGCAAAAACTTTAAAATATGCCACTAGTGTGTGTTTGGGTTTGTGTTAACAGTATTGTACAGTGTAATATATACCTACCGTAAATTGTTAGCGAAATGCATTGCAACGTTGTGGTATAGTCTCTTTTTTTTTTTTGCTTCATTTCTACCTAACCCCATAAAACCTTGACCTTACCGTACACCAGAAATCTGTTTTGATGATGAATTTTTTGCTGTGATTCGTTAACTGCATGTTTTACTCGTGATAAACAATACCCGCTTACATGAGAACCGTCCACATGCAAATTGTTTGCATAATTTACCATACACACATGGCCATAGTTTCACGCCTTATATTTAACAAAACTCAAAGTAAATGAAAACGAAGTGGATTCCTTAGCCATTTCGAACGTTTCCTGCTCTAGTTCGTAGTATTTAAGTCCACATTACCAATTAGATGTATATATAATGTAAGGTCGATTATGCATTTGATATGAGTTAGTTTTTCGGTACTATATCAGCTAATAGGTCAAAAAATGACGAAACATAACTTTTGATAACATTACCAAATAAAATAGGTTTTCAAAAATTGGTCTTAAATCATCAATTAATGACTAATTATTAATTTTTAACGCGAGTGATTAGTTTGACCAAACGGTTGATTATTAACGTATCGGATGAACTATAAAGGGCACGCTTTTTACATGTTGTGAGAGTAAGTAGACCTCTTTACGCCCTTCCCTACATATAAAGCTCTGATGGTAAACCGGCCTACAAACCAGCAAATTATTTGGAAAGGACGCGTTCTGATCGCCTTTCGGAGAACTCTACAGCTTTTTGACCCAAAACAAGAGAGTTTTCGATTAGACTGTATAGATATTCATAAAGCACGAGGAATGCTGTTCCATAAAGTTACTAATTCGCGATCTATGATGCTAAACATTAGTGTTAAACTTGTGCTTTAAAGTTACATAAAAATTCAAATTAGTATTATGATTTTGTATGACTTATCTATGATTTAAAAAACAACCAGCTTATTTCACTCAATCGGAGTGTTAAAAGCACTTATGTTTGACAACACAGTGAGAATTAATGCTTTCTCCACCCTCACTAACTTTATGGATCTGAGGAAAACACGAATAAGTCAAACAGTGATGTTTGATGATATACAAATGATGAGAAATAAAAATTAAACTTTTAAATTAGTAAAACTCCGTGGTATAAAAACCATGAAAATCTAAAATGATCATTTGAGTCACATAAAAATCTATGTATCCTAAAAAATAGTTAAAACTTGTTATAAAAACTAAGTGATAATTGCTAACCTACATGAACGAAACAAGTGTATACCTAGAAAACAATATTTTACGGATTGGGACTTATAAATTCAAGATTTTATTACTGCTTAAATTTTACAACAACCTATAAAGGCCACTTGGGAGTGGTTTGAACCTTTCAAAATCATTTCTATAATATGCCTCTGTAATGAGAGAACTGATAAATTTAGGAATTTTTAAATTGATATGTAGCCAGTAGCACACTACCACTATAAGTTTTATACAATAATTAATGCTATTTACAAAGGAAATCTTAATAAATTATTTCATATCCCGAAACATTAATAGATGCAATTTTTTAATTGATGTGTAATTTCCAATAGATAGATTGGATTTTTTTTTTTTTATCGAGATCCAGCAATATTTCGAGAAATATGAACGATAATTTATTTTTAAGGATAGAAAATAATATTTTTTAAAGGTTTAATTTTTATTGTCCTCTTTTTGCTAGATGATCCGTATTCATATCAACTTATAAAAGTATGTATATTATTCTCAGAAATTTACTTTTAATTGTATTTAATAACTAGATATTTTTTTTCTAAGTACAAAAGAAAAATATGCTTTTGAAATTTTTTTGTAACTTAATCAAATGGCAAATAATGATTATGATTGTAATCATTATTTAAAATTTAAACCAGATAAATAAAATAAACTTATATAAATAACTATTAGATATATTAATACTTTTAACTCCGTATCCAATCCAGTCTTTAAATTACACCATCAGCTTATATAATATTTGATTTATGAACACTACATTTTTCAACCAAAACAAAATATGATCTCATTTAGAATTTAAATATAATCGTGAAAGTATATTTATAAATAGTTGATCATTTGTGGTCATCTTAGTAAGAAAAATAAAAATGATATCACCACTATTTATTTTTTTTATATTATTATGTTTATAAAAGTTTAAAAAAAAAATATGAATAATCAATTTTATCCGAGATATTCTTGATAATTATTTTGTTATTAATATACCAAACATCTAACAGCGAAATAAAAAGTCGCTCAAAAGACTTGATGATTTAACGGTGTTCTCGAGTTTCTAAGATTAAATACAACCAACACGCCAATTAATTTATACTCAGGATTCCGTCTCATTAGTTATTATTTTCACTTTTTATTAAACACTCACGCATTTACTGATATAATAAAAGAAACGTAGATAGTCGCGAAAACGTTTGTAGACTTAATCATGTACTTATATAAACACATACACACACACACACACACACATATATATATATATATATATATATATATACTGACATAATATATTTTTTACGGGTTGCTTGAAAATATTTGTCATAAAAGCACAGGTCACGGACAATTGAAATGACTTTTCAAGGAGCATATTAGCATATTTGAAAGACGCGATTTAATCATGGTAAAATTAACTGAACATTTGTTATAAATACTTCAACTATATAGTACAAGTGGTTTTTTTAAAAAAAAAAAAGTTTAAAGCGTTCCGAAATATGCATTTATATGCTTGAAATCCCAAAATATAAATTCTAGAATTAAATAAAATAAATCAAAAATTTTGTAAAACAAATATAGTATGATTCGACTAAGTATAACACAAATCAAATTTGCGTAAACGTCAACATCAAAACGAATAAATTGGAAAATATATTATATTTCATAAATATCGGATATCAATGTGTAATAATACATCATGTTTTCGTGTGCCTTGTTCGGATAGTCTGTGGTGCTTGTGGAACGCCAACAGCTTCGTGGTTGATTGGTAGATTGTCTTGTTATCGAAAATTAAGCTAATAGCATCAGCCAATATGGTCGACGCATCAGCCGTCTCTTCTGTACGTCCGCGACTCACCGGTCGTTCAGTCGCTCGTGTCACTTGCGCGATACAATGATCCTTCCGCGAAAACTGTGTCCAAACGGCGGTGAATGATCGATCCCGCGGAAATTCGACATATTTGAACGGGGCGCAAAAATTGGTTTAAGAATCTTAAATAATACTGAAAGCCATTTACTCCTACCGCAAGTGTTGTTGCTCAACAGGTCTGGATCAAGGGACGAGGGAAGCTCTAGGCCGCAAATTAAAGGGGCCACGATGTGTCGATTTATTGTTTTTTTTTTTTTTTTTTTTATTAAATAAATAAAAGTTATTTTAAACATTGATTAAAAATATGGTGAAAAAATTAAAATTAAAATTAGAATAAAATTTAATTTTTCGATGTTAATAATAAAACGTATTTTATATCAATTGGTTAACAAATATAAAATACTATTTTGTTAATTAGTATTAGGCTGTATTATAGGCTGTGTTACAATATTCAAATATACTGTATTTTTTCAATGGCCTAATATTTATTACTAAACATTAATTGTAAACAAAAAAAATTAAATTTTTTGGGGTGAAAGAGCTTTACCAAAAGTAATAAACCTCTTTTATATTATGGAATGGAAATAGAAACTAATTTAAATTATGAGGCACACTTCGGCCATTTCGCTTTTTTCCAACGAACAGCTTAAAAACGAAATATTTCTGTTTAGGAACAATCGGTAAGACTCAATGGTTCAGACACGTTGAATATTTTCATCAGATTGTATACATCGAATTTAACCTAATCATATATGGTGTTTTGTGATAAAATTCGATATAATAAGCAATAAGTGTTATACTGCTATGTGCAGAAAAAAAGTGTCAAAATGACTTTCTTTAGTAAAACATAAACATAAATTGTTCATTTAGTATGCGAAGGAATACTGCAACACAATACTTGTTGAGCTAAAACAGAAATATGAAATTAATCGTTTTTAAATGTCAACTGGATTTCCAATCTTTAGTTATATCGGAATGTTAAGTGTCCTTCAGTTAAACTTGAATATCTCGCCGTAGTTGAACTCGTAGGTTAGCCTGTTTATCAATACCGTATACTTACACAATTAATCACTAACTTAACTAATTAATCAATTGTTTTTATATTACTTTGTTGTCAAGTTTTCGCTGGAGAATATTTTCTAACCTTTTAGGTGTAAAAAAGTAATGGCCATAATAACAACTGTAATAAACTAATAAATAGTATTTAACTATTTTTAACGTCAAAACCGGCTTTAAGTTTTTATTGGATTATAATATTATGTTTATAGAACTTTTTCGACCCAATAACGATACTATCTAAATAAACATAGTTTCAACTGATATTAAATGAATTACTTATCAAGTATTTCTATTTACGGGAATATAATACCAGTATTTTACTCAAGAACAACAACATTAAAGTAGTGCTTGTAACCCGATTGTATAAATTACATTAACCAATTGCAAAATCAATCACAATCAAAATGGAATCATTTATTATGACATTAATAAATTGTATTCTCATCAATTCGTGAAACAATTGGTTGAAGTAAAGTTTTCTTTCATAAATTTTCTAGCAGCTTTGATGAATAGTTTCATTCCTCTATTTTTTTTTTTTTTTTTTTTTAAATTGTGTATACTGTTTCTTTCTAAAAATATTTTATCTTTTTACCGTCTAATTAATATGAAAGGATACAATTAGAAATACAAAATACAACCATCATTTCGTATTGTACGTCCAATAATAGTTTGACATTTAAAAAATTTAAATTGCGTTTTATTATAGTATAACGCCATGTCCTACGTGAACGCGAATTTGCGGCTAAACCGTATTCAGATATTTTTTACTTTTTTTTACATGCAGTATATTTTGAAGTGAGTTGTGCTAAGTTTGTGCAGTATATTTTACACGTTTATGTTCTACTCTTTTAAAAACAAAAACAACTAAAAATGTCTTTTAGTTTACAAAAACAATTGTTAATATTGGAAAATGCTGAAGTGAAATATTTAATGTATAAAAAGTATTTTTAAAAAAAAAAAGATCAGTTTTAAATTCAATAATTTATAAGGGTAGACTTGTTTTTGGTGAATTCAATCACCTATACCCACAGTTTCGTAAAGATGAAACTTCATTTACATCATTTATACTAGAATGATATTATACATTTATACTAGAATGACTACCAATTAACCTACCAATTTGATTATATTTTAACATCTGTTCGCTTAAACGTGCGACCAAAAACAAAACGATTTGATTTTCAAACCGTGCGGCGAATGCGTACGATGGACAATCTAATCTATTTTTATATGTTTGATAATTTTTTTCGCCGCGTCGATCGCACCGCAACGCGTTTACTGCGTTCGCTTAGGACATAGCGTAACACGTTGCTCGGATAACACACTTATTACCAGCATTACGTAACAAATACAAAACAATACATGCCATTTAAAATCTATTTTATTGCATCAAGTCAAAATTAACAACAATTCAGAAGATATAATTTTTTTTTTACTGTTAAATACACACAAATACGTTTACTTTAAGCTGGAGTATCTACTCAACTACCAACATGCACTTTCTTAGATTAAAATAATATAAATACGATTTAAAGTAAAATAAATTATGAATAATATTCAAGAATTTAGTTATTTATGAACACTTAAAAAAATACTAAGCAATGTGGAACATTAGTGTACAAAACGCTCGCAAACACTTGATAAAAAAAAGCACTTGCGAATTTTAACAAGGAAATAATTTTTAATGTTTCTTATCTTAGCATTAATTGTTTTAAGTATTTTTCTTAAAGGGGTTACTCAGTATTCAAATATTAAGTGGACCGTTAAACATATTGTTTAATTTTTTATAAGTTTTTATGTATTAAATGTATGATGGTTATCCTTGCTACTAATTAATAATGTAGAATATTTATTAAGTACTATTTCAGATATGTATCATAATTAACTACAATTAATTACTATGTTCGTTTAACATCAGTAATATAGAGGCTTGCAATTCTACGTAACCTTAGATTTAGATAAATATTTTTATTCGACAAACTTAAATACTCAAGAGTAAATCATTTATTAATTGGTTTTCCAATTTGTTTGAGTTATTTTTGAATTATGAATTATACGTTGTTTTATAAAAGGCTCGATTAGAAATTATACACATATATTCGTGTATGAAAGAGTATATATATATATATACACGAGTATATTAGTACCATAACAAATAACTATATTTTGTGTGATGATTTTGTAATTGAATTAAATTTCGTGATTTAACGCTGTAGAAAGTTAAACTAAATTTTGAGTCATATTAAGAGAAAGCGAAAAATAACTAGTTTTAAAGTTCATGAAATTTAACAAATATAGAAACAAATACGTTTGAGAATTTGGACCAAAAACGATAAAAAGAATATACTGAGATATTTCAATTTTATTCAGAATTGTATAAAATAACCGGTAAGTAGTCAGAGTATATTAAGGTAAAATGAAAAAGTTAGTTATTGGTACAACAAAGGTTCGAAACCGAAGGATTGCCCTTTATTATTGCACGGCTCAAATAGGACAATGATATGGTTGGTACATACGGGATAGTGTATAGTATTTCCAACTCTGTATTATAATGTAGGTCAGTCAGATAGAGACGTGTTATAAATTTGTATAATAATTTTAAAATTGCTGACGATAAAACAACTCATTCGTTAACTGGTTTTGAACAAAAGCTTCTATAACAGCACGATAAAATTATATTGAATATATTTAATAACCTTATAACCATATTAGTTTTTTTTATTTAATTTGCTTTTGTTTACACATTACAGCAAAACCATATTAGTTGTATACGTGATAAAATAATTCCGAAAATTTGAAATTTGAAATTTTTATCGACAAAAGTAAAAATGAAAACTATGATCTACATTATTACAGACTACATGACAATTATTTATATGATATTTTTAATGTTTCTGTATATACAGTGAAACCTCTATATAGTGGACAGCCACGGGGAATTAAAAATTGTCCACTATAGAGAGTTGTCCACTATTGAGAAAACCTATTACGCATACATTTATATGCGCATACATTTTTGCCGGGGAATTTAGAAGTGTCCACTATTGGGAAGGGTCCACTATTGAGAGGTGTCCATTAATAGAGGTTTCACTGTATACATATATGTGTATATACAGTGTGATCACGATAAGTGAAAACACTCAATAACCATATGCAGACTGCTTTTTCGCATGCGCACAATAACTTTTTTCTTAAATAGCATGACCTATTTTTAACCACAAAAATATAATTTTTTTTTCTTCTGTATATCTTAATGAATATAAGTAGTTGAATTTTTTTTTTTTTAGTAAAAAATGGCCGAATTATAGCAATATGTGTTTATGTTATATGCACGAGTATAATTCGTTCAGGGCCGCCTTCACGTAAATGTTAAACTAAATCTACACAATAATCGTGCATTTTATGTTTTTTTTAACGTTTGAACTACTCAGTGTGAAATATTTATTTCTCTACTATGACGAATATAATTCTTATGATTTTCTCTAACGTAAGCTAGTATTTGCACCTCAATATCTTCTCCAATTGCATTTTTTTGTCATGGTTATTGGTTAATAACTCGTTTAGACCAGTGTCTCTTAATTTTTTTTTCAGTCTAGAAAAAGAGTTGTGAGCAAAATGAAGCAAAAAAAATTGTGTCTATCTGAATTTATAAATAGAAAAGAGCATTAATTTGATGAGAAATAAAGCAAAGAAAATTAAATATATTTTGTAAATCAACGTCCGGACACTATGTTACAACCGCTGATTCGTCCATTTGGAACGTAAAATATAATAATAATAATAATAATAATAATAATAATAATCTTTATTACGGAAATAAAATTCCAATTTACATGATATTTGAAAGTAAAAAAAAAGTTATAACAATTAATTATAAATATGGTGAGTATAAACAATAAAATGCATACAAAAAAAATATATATATATATATGTATAAAAATCTATAAATCAATATAATACAGAATTTATTATGTATACATTAAAATAATTTACTTAGATCTGCTAGTGTTGTATGAAAGAAATCTATATTATTTGTGCTATTCGCGGTTGACATCAAGATATACGAGGGAGATAAAGAGAGGTAATTTTTTGAAATACAGGGTAAATAAAATAAATGTTTATATCTTGCATTAGAAAGATTAATTTTGAAATTTAAACGTTCAATTAATTTTGGACAGTCAATAAAATTATTTAATAATTTAAACAGAAATTTTATTGTTAATAATATATATTAACATATATATTAGTTTATATATACTAATACGTAGGGTTGTAAAATTTCATCAAATTTTATTTTTTTGAAATATTTAATTTGAGTGAAAATTAAAAATGTTGTGTTTCATTTTGATAAAAAGAAATATAATGTTTGTTTCATTTCATTAAAAAATATAATACTTTATGTTTTATTTATCATGCAATACTTTTTGTGTTATTAATTGTATCAATTAGAAATATAAACTATTTTTTATAATTTATCAATTAACACCATATTAGTTTATAGTTATTATAATTTATAAATATTGATTTAAGAGGTAAAAGACCAATTGTCATTAAAACACCTGAAGAAATTTTACAAAATATAGATGAATTTATAAATAAGTTGCTAATAGTCCCGTTACTCATCAGCTATCGCATTATTGAAGAAGTTTCTCATCAAAAAAATATATTGGTACCTAGTGAGTTTAAAAGTTAAGCACATATTTATAGAATTTATTGTGAATATTGTGGAACACACAATTAATATTGCTGGTAAATTACCAGCATCTGGAAATATTTTTAAAAATAGACAAGGATCACAATTTAATATTGGTGTATAATATTTAATTGTATTTATATATAAATAATAAAAAAATATAAATAAATATATATATATATATACTATAGTACGTTAAATGGAAAACCCCAACATTGTACCGAAACGATATCATACAATATAAACTGATTAATGCACGGAATACACGAGGATAGTTTTTCAAGTTAGGATAGCAAGCTATTCTCAGCGCACGTTCAAATTTAGTTTAAAAAAGTTGAAAAAATAGTGAAAATTAGTGAAAATGAACCTTAAAACAAATTTTATATTAACATCACCACTTAGTTTTGGCATTTTGACGTATAAAAAAGCCTACAACAATACCCATTCACAAACCTCGTAGCGTAATATAATTAAAGTGTCAACACTGCACTAGCCGATAATGTATTAGCTTTTCCGTCCACCCGGTGATAGAACACCTAGTTAGGATAGTAAATTCAGTAGTGGGGGGTGGAACTACTAATTACTAGCTCAAAAAAATAGAACACAATCCTATTAAACTAGTCTGGCTTGACATGCTAGCTTACTAGAAAAATCATTAGCTTTCTAGCTTGAAAGCGAAGCCATAGTACGGCCAGCGAAAAATGAGCTGCGACGGCAACGTTACTAGTGGTGTATTTTAGCATAATTAGGGGTTCTCCATTTGAAGCTATTGGCGCGCTATTCAAAAAGTCAGCTGACGTTTGTTTACGCGCGTCCCAACAATTTTTATAACCCCTTAAGGCCTTGAGTAAATTTTACTACAACACTTTTTTTTATATTTTTATAGTAGCATTGACTATATGGTAAGGATCCACAACCAAATCAGTAAGACCACTATTTGGCCATACTATTTCATCACCCGTGATGCGAATAAAGTCACACTGATTATCGACTGCGCGCCAACAATATGATCCTTCCTTTTAAATTATATAATACATTATACATATACATATGTATAATACATGTTTATGTTACAATGCTATATGTATTATACATTATACTTATAGCCAGCTGCATTCCTTTATAAAAAAGCAAGTTATACTGCCAGGTGTTTCAGGACAATATGAGTAGTAGTCGTAATACGTTAGCGGCTAGTATGTCCACAACTGTTGACTTGTGAGTTTGTGTGTACGTTTTATCGATTTTCCTGTGTTATAAGTATTTTACGAGTTTTTGTCTGCCTTTTTTTAAAAAGTGTTATATTGTTTGTTATAAATTCATAACATTATTTTTATAAAGGAATCTAAACAGGATATTCATTCCCAAACAAAAAAAGTAATTTTTAGTGTTTACAATTACTTAAAAGTATTGGGTACTGACAAAAATAATCCTGAATTTGTTAATTTTTTCCGTAAAACTCGTGTAGTAACTGCCGAAGCATGTGGTGTAAGCATTGCTTGTCAAGCGAATTTGTGCAGAAGGAAAAAAATTAAAAGAAGATGACGGACCCTCTACTTCATTCAAGTCGCCAAGAAAAAGTTACAAACGAGTAAAGTATGCTACTTATGTAGACGATTTTGATAACGAAGTTGTTAGGAGAACCGTTCATAGTTTTTATGAGAATCATGAATTTCCTACAAGTTCAAAAATATCCGGGTTCAAAATCGTCCATGAAAGTTCTTTTACAAAATTTAGATTTTAAAGACAAAAAATGTAATGATGGACGTAAATGTATAATGGAAAGAAATGACATTGTTGCTTCTCGAGTAAAATTTTTAAGAAAAATGAATGCGTTTAGACGTGATAACGATTCGAGACCAGTTGTGTACCTGGACGAGACGTGGGTAAACCAAAACCATACCAGTTTCTTCAAAAGTACGTATTTACTAAAATATAACAGAGAAATAATAATATTCGTATAACAACATGTTTGAAATGAATTTACGCGGCAAATAGTTGTAGAAGCCCTGACAAAATTCGGCCACCCGGAGCGTTGGTATCGCGGCTCATTTTTCGCTGGCCGTACTACAGTTCTATTTACACGAAGCTAAAATGACTGGCTTTCTAGCTTACTAGTATTACCTTGCTATCCTAGCTTGAAAAACTTGCCTCGTGTATTCCGGGCTGAAATGACATTTGACAGTCACTATCCAAAACGTAAAAAAAATATTTTCAACATTTCATTTGAAATATTTCAAATTTACGATCCTACTTATACGAATAGCGAATGAAATCCGATAAACTCTATTTTTGCGACGTCGAATCGGATGCCTTTGACTTCGGTGGACTGGACGTGGACGAATCGATGGTCGGTTGGTCGTCGGACCTGGACGGAGGGAACGAGTCGGATAATAATCGTTTCGTCAACTCCACGGTGATCAGCAACACGCTACTGACGGGAATAGATTTCACGATTGTCGGCCACAGACCGCAGTAGAGCGCCCGGAGGCTGCCGACGGTTGTCCAGACGGCCCGGTACCCGCCGTTGTTGCCCCTTTCGGACATCTGCACGCGGGACTTGATCACGTCCATGGGATAGGACGGCAGCCACATGGCCACGCCGGACAGAGCCCCGGCCGCCATGGTGTACACGTTGTCTATGTCCTCTTTGCGCTTGCCGGCCGGTGTCATCTGTTCGCGTGACAACTCGTACGTACCGAAAAACGCCGTGGAGCCCACGACCTCGCGTGCCATCGTCGCCCACAGCCCACGGTAGAACCCTTTGCAACCGTTCTTCTTCCATATGTCTTTCATTATCGTTCCCGCGGTCATGTGCTTCGGCTTGCTCTTATCGTCCTGCGTGTTCCCGTAACCCTGCATGCGTATTTTCACCAGCTCGGTCGGGCACAGCACTAACGACGAGACCAGCTGAAACCGAAATCGTTGTCGTTTCTGTTGCTTGTCGCGCTTCGACTGTTCTAGCCCTCGAGGGCATCGAGAAACGCGTGCACCGAATTGATCGGACCACAGATGCGCGGGGTGTTCGCCATAAGCGCCAAAGGTGCAAGAACGACGTACACTTTGCGCCAAAAACCAATGTTTTACTTATGTACTCGAAAATGTATTAGAATAACAGGTAGCGACAATTGCACTGATGGACTGAGAGGTTCGACCGAGTGACAGCGTCTCCGCAATGGCGGCGCGTGAAACCGCTGTTCGGCTTACCGACGAGATCCCACCGGCCGCGGCGTTCTCCTTCCAGTTCAGATCTTTATGTGGGCGTTGAACTGTCGCGTAAACGGTTGCCTGTGCTTGTTATACGGTACGTCGGCTGAGAGTAAAAAAAATATTCGATTGAAAACGAGAAATTTGCGCGATGTTTTTACGGGAGTATTGTTTTTGTTTACACTCGCGTAAAAATGATAACCCGCTGAGCTGATTATTTGGTTACCGGTACGGTCCAAATTTATCGTAATTTGGTCACGCACTCGGCAACGGTAACGAAACCAGTTGTTTCGGCGATACGCGGCGGCGGCGGTTAAAAATAACGGCGCGCGGCGGCGATAATAATTTTTGGTGCGCTACGCGTCTAACGACAGCGACCCGTGATGGCGGCTATTGTTTCACGGTGCGGAGTATCCGATAATAACAACGACGGCGATACTGGTTTTGGCCTGCGCGCTGCGTTGTTCTCGTCGTAACTTATCGATAAGAAAAGGTGGATGTAGCGGAGGGTGGCGGTTGTTATATAACTACTTCCCAATCCGTATCACGATTATGCACAGTTGCGTGGAATTCCCCTTACGTTCTAAAATAAATTTTTTTATTACGTAATGTTCACTGGAATCCCAGCTAACCGGCAAACACACTCCTGGCTAAAAGTCTTAATACTAATTTAATATAGGCAATTTTACCGAGGTATGTGTCAGCGTGACAATAAAACCCTTACCTTTCCGCTGTCTTGATATTCCCAAGATTCCTCTGCGGGGAGCCAATTTGTCACGGTACGCAACTTAACGAAGATTACGATGCGCACGTCGAGTTAAATGAGTAACCACAAACCAACTTGTTACGGTATATATCGTTTATTGGGTTAAAATAAACACAAAAAAAAAACAAAACCAACAACAAGAAAAAAACAAAAAAAACAATATCTCACGCACAATAGCGATCAGCGATCGGCGGTTGTTTTACGTTCCGCGGTGTCGGAAAAACAGACCGTTATCGTTTTCGGAAATATCCGACGACCAGTACTCGTCAACCCGACCTGTCTTCCCGTCCCGCCCTGTGTCTTTCGACAAGGTGGGGAGAGTTGACTGTATCGCGCTGTCGTATCCCGTGGTGGTGGTTGACAAAGTGTAGATTAGGTCGCGACGGTACCTGTACGGTGTACTGGTTGCCATCGCGTACCGTGTCAACGCATTAGTGTGTGTAGGTACCAATATCAAAACAATTATCTACAAAAACATGTTGTAGAACCAGTTGTATTATAAAGTACATAATTAAGTTTTTAAATGAATCGCGTTTTATAGTTTACCATACATCTAACGCAGGCCGATGTGCATGAAATCGATAGTCATTTAAGACCAATATCGATTTTAAAAAGTGTAGTCTGGGCATATGTTTTTTATTTTTTAATTTAATTTTATATACTCGTTTACTTTGTTAACTCAAAAATTATTGCTACGTCATCGGAGGTGGCTGCGGGGAAAAAAAACCGTTATAACACATTATACATCATATTATATATCGAATGCAAGTGCTAGCCGACGGACTTGCAGTGAAACGTGTGGATAATATCTCTGATGCTGTCGACGCGATTTCCAAAGTCCGTAATAAGCGTGTAATGCATTGAAATACGATTATAGAGCGGTGAGCGAGTGATGAAAACGAGTAATGGCACTCGCAAAGTTATCGATCGTTTACCTCGACCCGCTCAGCTGACCCGGAGCCGGTCGAATCGTTTATCCATTATCAAACGCGCGTAAGTGCATGCACGGACACCCGTGTTCGAATTACTTCTGATTAAACTTTCGCGCACTCCACCGTCGAACTCCCCGGCGAAGCAATAAAGCGTCCTGTGCCCGAGACGCGTGTTAAGTGTAAAAGGTTCTAAGAACAATGAGTCGCACGCGAACGCGCTTTCAGCCTAAACTGTCGTTGCGGAATATGCCGAGCGGCAGCTGATCGGATGTACGTTTTAATTAGTGGCAGACAACTACGTAGCGCGTCGGATGCGTTCCGTTCGCGACACAAATCACAACCGACAATAATGATGCGTTTAAAAACAGGCGCGTTAATGCCAACCGGAACCGGGTATTTGCATAACGCAGAGTGGTCCAACCCGCGGCCCGAAGGCCACATGCGGCTTCCGAAGACTTTTTTTCCTTTTTTTTTTTTGATTCCCCTCCATAAAAGACTTATGTTAAAGAAAAAAGTTACAATAATATTGTGAAAAAATCGACATACGATCGAATACTTTTTATGTTTTATCACATAAAACATAGGTATACGTGCAACGAACAACGTCCAAAACCATGATTGAATTCATTCATTCATTACGTACGCATGTAGATATTGTGTTTGTATAGCAGCCACAATGAATCCGAATTCTTGTGGTAGGAGATCGTGGAAGTTCTTTATATCATCAAATAATTGTCGTTAGTCTTTATTTTTGGAACCTGACCCTGCCAGATAAATTGAACTTTTATTATTTTTTTTTTACTATTAAGAACTTGAAATATATATCAAATCAACCTAAAAAAAAAAAAAAAACCATAACATCATTATTAATTTAGTAATTCAAGTTACAATGTAGGTATATCATGGTTTCTCAAAAATTTAAAACAATAAAATTTACTAAGTAAATAAATCGAAAAAATCGATAAACAATCAGAAAAATAACCACGGAAAAATTATTTATAACTTTCAAAAAATTATGAGTCGCGTAACTGATAATACGTTACACGTACGCGTAACAATTTTTCCATAATTTGCGATGCACTATTCTTTATTCGAATTTAAATTGATTATAAAAAAACAGAGAATTTTAGTTAAATAAGAGATTTTGGTACCGTTAAATTTATTTTATTTTTTTTTTAACTAAATAATGAACATTTTTCTTTAGTGATTAAGTATTCTATGAGCATTTATAATGATTAAAACATAATAGTACGTTAGTTGTAGTGAGCGATTACGACGTAATTGTAAGTATGACGACGGCAGCAAAAGGGTTAGGTGGCGGCAATTATTGAATGTGTGTTTTACTGGATCATAATAATTTATTTTTTTATTTTTATGAAGGCCCCATTGTTTTTTTGGCCTCCGATTATAAAATATTTTATTATCTTGGCTTAACGTATACAAAAAAAAAAATCAACAAACTTAAATGAATATGGATGTCACCGCTGCGTTTTATGTTATGTTTGAAAATTGTAAGTTCTTCCGATCGGAATATTCCCAAATGTCATCAGTCCAGTCCGAGAAAATTCTACTTCTATTGTGTTATTATTAGTATTCAAAACAAATCGCTTAACACCGTTTTATCTATGTATTCTGATACAAAGTATGTATGATTTAAATAGTTTGGAGATCAAGTAATAGTTCGCATGACATACTGTGTTATGTAAGAAAATATTATTTCATCCTACGATCCTACTGTACGAGTATAACGTTTTTCCTAAACCCAAAACGTTTTTAACCCACTAGTTTATCAGTAATCGAATTTTCAATAATAATTATGTTTGATTTTAATATTATACAAAATACATACGTAATATCTCGTATATCGATAGTGAGATAAAAAAAAAATATATCGGAGCATCGTTATCTAGTAAATCTGTCTAAGATGCCATCATGGTCTACATGCCGAAATCCGACTACTGACTGATACGCAATAAATACCGATGGCCATGATGACTCGAGACGGAATGACCTCGCAATACGTATTTCATTCCATTTGGTTTTCTGTGAAATTTAAAATAATATGCTTCGTTGATCACTATTAGAGCGCTACGATGCAACTATCATCCAGGATCATTGGGTGTACAACAAATTCTGTTTGTTCGTACATTCGAGTATTGCCTCTAACGTCGTAAATGTTTTCGACTATTAAAAGAAAATTTACTATACATTTAATGTTACCGACAGTACAATGGTTTGTAGCGTTATAGATTTGAAACATTATTCATGATTTATTATTGATTTTTATTTTATGCTCTGGTATACGAGTATAAGAGTATAAAATATATTATATTGGTCTAACAGTGATGTTGTTTGTCTCCTGCAAACACTTTTTCGTCTTGTAAAATTGTACATAGGAAATTTTACAATAAAGTTTTACTTCAAAATATTATCTAAAAAATTATCAAAAAATTATCAAATTTGTCGAGTAGTTTCAGGCGGCATATGTCGCGTGGTTTTCAAAGGCAAAATAATCCATGGCCGTTGTTGACCGAAAATAATTTTATTAACAACAGTGATAATTATAATAAGCTTATGAGTTTTGATGGTATTACGAGCGCATTATATTAGCGTTGTATACAATTGTATTATTCGATGGCCAACTATGACGATTTATCAAAACTCGACATTCCGCCGAATGGTATCAGCTCAACTCGCGCCACTATAAAATGTAGTAGTTGTCGTTATTTTTTTTTTTATAATAATTATTGATATTTTCATTGTCACACAATTGGGTTCTTGTCTTTTTTGTTTTTTGTTATGGTTGGAACTTTTGTAGTTGCTGTTATTGTTGGTTGTCTTTATATTTATTTATTTATTTATTTATTTTTTTATTGAGTTCGGATGGACCGGAAGATATGAAATAAAATTGACTTTTAAGCGAAAGAAATATTTCTTATACTTATTAAAAAAAAAAAAAAAAAAATAAAAAAATAAAAGAATGATGTTAAAATAATATAGCAAAATAAAAGTACTATAGCCGTGTATAAATAAAAATAAATTGTATAGACTGACGCAATAGCTTTTCAAATCCTTCACAATAATAATGTGACTGTTTATATTGATTTTTTTAATTTTAAAACTTTTTTTATATTTTTTTCGTCAACTAAAACTTCTCAGACGTATGTTTTATATCACCTTGAATCGTAAAATTAATTGTTGACCAAGAACTTTTTCAACACATTTTTAATAATTGATTCTTTGAGCAAGATATACATGTCCTATTTTAAGCCCATATGATAGGTCATACTTTCTGATACAAAATGAATGATTCCATAACATCGTATCAGAATCGAAACGTATAATATCATGAAAGTCAAGAAGATAATATGTTATTCAAATAATCAAAGATGTAACAGCCGACTCTTAAAGATAACTCAAGGATAAGAAGATTAGGAAAAATCTTGAACGTACATCAAACTTATTAACAACTTGAAAATTAAATAAAAATGTTTTGAACCAAGTGTTATTGTATAGATAATATTCTTTTAGTTTTCAATATTAATAATAGATTCATTATATTATACGCCTTGTACATTTTCACTTCCGATAATGGTTGAAAATAAGTTTTATTATTACTACAAACAAGCTTGTTTGAGTTCCGTAACTTTGACCAGTATTATTGATTATTCTAAAATAGTAAATGTATCGAAATCAATGGTGAAAATCAAAGAATTTTAATAAAAAAATATCATAATATGCAATATTATGTAACATTTTGATTTTAGCCTTCGAGTATAGCAATATTTTTCGAATAATTATTTTCAAATAATTTTTTGCAATCATTACTGATTCCCAAATTTTTTTAACACTCTACGTCTTTTTTTAAATAAATTTATCTCATATCATCCTTGATAGAACTGATGGTCTTCATTTTATCTAAAAAAAAATACAAAAAAAAAAGTACCAAATAACAGTTGGGACTCATACAAAAGACACTGTGGTGCATACTTGGGAACTGCTACTCAAAAATTCTGTTAAAGATTTTTAAAGGTTAACAATATTCTTCTAATTGATTATGTCGAACAATATTAACACCAGTATACCTACTTTTCTCGTGTCAGTGATATTATTGCGTAGCATATAACCAAGGGTGGATAATAACTTGTCAAAAGTAAAAATCATGTTGTTTCACTAATGTTTCAGTTAAATTTAAAAATCAAAAATCTAGCTTAAATAGAAATACATGTATTTATTGTTATTTTATTTTTTAATTGGAAAAATAAATAAATAACGCAATATGCATTATGATGAATGTGTTAAAGTTGTAGTAATTCAATGATTTTCCAATTACCAAATAAAAATAAATAAAAACATATTATTGTTATTGTACAATGATATACATATTCACGGATAACGATTAATAAATAATTACAATAGTATTATGTATGTAGCGCTGCCGTTATTACGGGACAGCTGTAAGTAGACGTCTTAGTGACTGCGTGATATCTAACCCATTGTTACTAAATGTCTCTAATCAATTTAATTTTATAATTTTTATGAATTTGAAGTCTGACCGTATTTTTTCTATTTTTTCAGTTTTGATTCATTAAAATGCGTGAAATCGCAGTGAATTTAATATGAGTACTGCATAATCCGCGATATTTCATTTCGACTTCAATTAGCATTTTTACAATCGCTTTACATCATTTCGTGAAACAAACGATTGCAAAAAGTTCAGACGAAAGTTTTGCGTGGTATTAATTTCATCTGAGCAACTGATTTATTCGTAGAACAGTAATAATGGAAGAACAGTAACAACTAATAAGTCTAATGATAAGTTTCCGGAGATTGGACGTTGATGTGATAAACGAAGATCCGGAGACTTGCATTGTACTGTGACTGAGTTTTTACATAATAAACTATACAAAATATAATTTAATAAATATACACACACATATATAAACATATAACTAACATTGTTTTTTTCCTTTGTATACTTCCAGAGTATATCACGTTTTTCTCAACCTAGTGCTAACCTTTCTAGCAATCAGCTTGAATTTCCATAAATTAATATCGTATAGTTACTATAGTAATTGTGAATATTAATAACTATAATTAAATTTGTCATCGGTATGCGTATTACTTTGACCAACAACAGTAATAATAAAAATAATATTATTAACAGTAAAACATAAACTTTTTCATGTTTCCTCGAAAATTCAGTAGGTATGTCTAGTATATATATATATATATAATACGTAAAAACATATAAAACAATAGTTAAATAAATATACTGTGAAAGAGAACCGATTGAATTATTATTAAATGTTTTAAATAATTTTATTAATTGCCCATTTATATGAGGGTGGTTTTGAATAGGTCAATAATGTCATCGATGGTGTAAACGGTGAGTAGTTCAGTGGAGACATCGGTGAATAGTTTGATGAACACAGTTCTATGGCTGTAAGATTCACATCATAACTTACCTAAAAAAAAAAAATAATTAATTTAATAATTATCTACGTAAAAGCGATTTTGCAAATTTTTTTTTAATTAAATTGGTTTAATTAAATTGGCAGACTCATAAAGCTTCAAGTAGTTTTCGGTATTTGACTTAAAATCCACATAATCATGTAAGTTTTAAAGTATTAGAACCGTAGTATATTTAATATTTTCTCATTTTTTCAAGACATGCGCGTATAATCAGCTCAAAAATAGCCCATTTCAGATATTGCATAGTAATAAGATACGAGTGGTTAAGCAATACGCGGCGGCCGTTCTGATTTTTATTTTTTATGACCAAGCCGTTCTAGCCCTGATGTACCATGCTTGAAACTTGTATACAATTGGTTTCTAAATAGGTATTTCCGTTAAAATATTTTTAAACGATATAGTTATTTTACATACATATTTATATAATACAAAATAGAAATAACTTTATATTTGATAATGATACGATTACATTTATGGTAATGACTGTTGGACAACTTATTAACGCTTTGTATACGATTATTGTATGATCGTGTTTATAATTTAAAACAATATAACATTTATAAAGTCTAATAATGTAATTTTACTTCAATATAATAAGAATAACAACATAAAAAGACGGAGAGGTATACTGATTATAGTATACATTATAATTTTAAAGAATATATGTATGGGATAAATGAGAGTGGTTGTGGGCAAATAACAAAAAAGTAAGTTACGGGAACGATGGCAAAGAAAATTAAAAATAAAAAGAACCGGATGGGCCTCGCTCTGCTGTACAGTTAGGGGTGGAGTGCACCTCGCTTATAGGATAGGTCATTATTATAATGGATTTGTTAAATTTGAATGCAATAATAGATATCATTGTATACGAATAACGATTCTGAACGGAGTTCATATGTTTGTCTAGGATATAATACATTGTTATTTATAAACATTGTAAAAAGTATATTTTATTTTGAAACGATAATAATATTTTTCAATTAGGATGGGTTGGCAGTTGCATACAGCGATATAGTTTGTCAGTCTAGAACATTCTACATTATATTATATTTTACATGTAATTTTTTGTCAATATTCGCTGTTCAAACGCTTATAAAAAAAAATTGTACCTATGGATTTTAATAATTTTTGAATGACATTAAGAACTACTTCTGTGGAATCTTCTATTAAATTTTCAAGTATTTTTTACGAGCCAAATTTTTTTTATCACCGATTATAAAAAAAAAATGTAAAAAAATCGAATATTTTAAATGCCTATAAGTGGCTTAAAAATCAATATAATATTTTGAAAAAAATATGACATAAAGGAAATACCAATCTTAACAACTGGTAGAAATTTCAAAAATCTGCGACTTATACTTTTTGAATTATAAAAAATATTTAAAATCGTTTGAGAATAAATCGCTATTTTATGCAATTTCGTAAATATTTAAATTTCAAACAGTCATAAAATTTTTTCCACTAATTCCGGTAGAAATTTTTTTAAATATTTTTGAAGAGTAGCTTATAAATAACCTCGTGTTAAAATTTTGAACCTTAAGTATGAACAGAAAAAATTTTATGAATTTTTATCTACAAAATAACTTGCAAATTATCGTGATTTTTACATATTTCGTATAAATTGAAACTTTGAGCACTTATAAAAAAAAATTGTGACTTACGATTTTAGATTTTTTTATATCAGTTAAGGAACAACTTATAAGAAACCTTGTATTAAATTTTCAAGATTTTCTAGGCAGCCAAAAAAATTTTATCGTTATTTAAAAAAAAAATACTTAAAAGTATTGAAAATTTCAATTGTCTATAAATAGCTTAATAAAAGTCAAAATACTTTGAAAATTTAATGGTGTATAGAGAACGCTTATCTAAACAATTGGTGAAAATTTCAAGTATTTACATCGATTAGTTTTTGAGTTATAGCAAAATAAAAAATTTGATTATGTCAAAAACTGGTTTTGCGTAAAAACTCCCGTTTTTCCCAAATTTTTTTATGGTTTTTCCCGTCGCATTTAAAAAATATTGGAAATTTTTAACTTTTGACCCCCCAAAGTACCAAATAGATTAAAAAAAAAAAAAAAAAAAACACACATCATTGTAAAATCAATACATTCTTCACTCCGTTCAGAATCTAAAAGTTAAAATGGATCAACATAAATCTCATAATCTACAATATTTTCTTTGTACATAAAGTTCATGCCGTATTTTAGAAATGACTTTAAGCTGTAAAATATCAGATTTAATGTAATATACGTAAGAAACAATATTTATACGTACAAATATGTATATATATATATATATATGTGTGTGTGTGTGTGTGTGTTTTATCATATATTACAACAATCCTTGCTCGGAATGATTTCGAAAACCCGTATACTAAATATCTGTAATTTATTACAGTTTTAAACTTAAACAAATCTACTATATATATTTATATATATATATATATATATACGTGAAATGTGAAGATTTCATCCTATCAATATTATTATATTATTCAAGTTGAATTAGTCGGTCTAAGCATATATTACTATTTTAGATAAGAGTAATTATTATTTCAATAAAAAAATAAATAAAAATATGTAGAAAGAAAGTGTACAATCATGTATAATAGAGTAATATTTAATTTATTTATCTGTATAATAATAATTATTATTATTATGGAATGAAAATTATTTAAATTTTCTTAAACATATTGAAATAATTCAAGCATACCTTAATCGGGGTATCCAGACTTTTCAGCGAAAACATTTCTGCAAAACCTTTTCGGCGGACATTTTGCCAAACGGTCATTTTGGTCGAAGGACTATATTATGGAAAATGGAAATTTTGACGAATAAATGTATGTTAATGTGAATATTAGGTTAGGTAAAGGTGAAACAGGTAGAGAAAAATATAACAAGGTACGCGGAAAAACAACAAAAAATACAACCTGAGTGTGTTATTTATTACGTTGATTCAAAAAGATTCAAAGAGGTTTTTTTTTTCTTTTAATTGATTAAACGTTTACTACGAATAAACAGTAGTTTGATTTTAATACGAAATGTTAATTTTCACATTATCGCACTTGTGTCTTGTTAATAGCTTGTCTGTTTCACCCGACGGAAAATCCACCACCTGGAAGTCGACATCGTTGAAATCCGCTCAAAATTTATCGGTCGACTGTAAATCGTACACGAACAGTCTCGAAATCGCACTGAAAATATTTATAGACATGGGTAAACCAAAACCATACCAGTTTCGTCAAAAGTACGTATTTACTAAAATATAACAGAGAAATAATAATATTCGTATAACAACATGTTTGAAATGAATTTACGCGGCAAATAGTTGTAGAAGCCCTGACAAAATTCGGCCACCCGGAGCGTTGGTATCGCGGCTCATTTTTCGCTGGCCGTACTACAGTTCTATTTACACGAAGCTAAAATGACTGGCTTTCTAGCTTACTAGTATTACCTTGCTATCCTAGCTTGAAAAACTTGCCTCGTGTATTCCGGGCTGAAATGACATTTGACAGTCACTATCCCAAACGTAAAAAAAATATGTTCAACATTTCATTTGAAATATTTCAAATTTACGATCCTACTTATACGAATAGCGAATGAAATCCGATAAACTCTATTTTTGCGACGTCGAATCGGATGCCTTTGACTTCGGTGGACTGGACGTGGACGAATCGATGGTCGGTTGGTCGTCGGACCTGGACGGAGGGAACGAGTCGGATAATAATCGTTTCGTCAACTCCACGGTGATCAGCAACACGCTACTGACGGGAATAGATTTCACGATTGTCGGCCACAGACCGCAGTAGAGCGCCCGGAGGCTGCCGACGGTTGTCCAGACGGCCCGGTACCCGCCGTTGTTGCCCCTTTCGGACATCTGCACGCGGGACTTGATCACGTCCATGGGATAGGACGGCAGCCACATGGCCACGCCGGACAGAGCCCCGGCCGCCATGGTGTACACGTTGTCTATGTCCTCTTTGCGCTTGCCGGCCGGTGTCATCTGTTCGCGTGACAACTCGTACGTACCGAAAAACGCCGTGGAGCCCACGACCTCGCGTGCCATCGTCGCCCACAGCCCACGGTAGAACCCTTTGCAACCGTTCTTCTTCCATATGTCTTTCATTATCGTTCCCGCGGTCATGTGCTTCGGCTTGCTCTTATCGTCCTGCGTGTTCCCGTAACCCTGCATGCGTATTTTCACCAGCTCGGTCGGGCACAGCACTAACGACGAGACCAGCTGAAACCGAAATCGTTGTCGTTACTGTTGCTTGTCGCGCTTCGACTGTTCTAGCCCTCGAGGGCGTCGAGAAACGCGTGCACCGAATTGATCGGACCACAGATGCGCGTGGTGTTCGCCATAAGCGCCAAAGGTGCAAGAACGACGTACACTTTGCGCCAAAAACCAATGTTTTACTTATGTACTCGGAAATGTATTAGAATAACAGGTAGCGACAATTGCACTGATGGACTGAGAGGTTCGACCGAGTGACAGCGTCTCCGCAATGGCGGCGCGTGAAACCGCTGTTCGGCTTACCGACGAGATCCCACCGGCCGCGGCGTTCTCCTTCCAGTTCAGATCTTTAGCGTCGCAGTCCCTCAAAGAAGCGATCGCCAGTTGGCACCGACCGTACGCACCGAACAAGATCGCGTTTTCGGTGCAGCAGGACACGAGTGCGGGCATTGTGCCCGCGTATAGACCGTAGAAATTCTGCGCCTTCACCGTCTTCTGCAGGCAATCGACCATGCCGCTATACTTTTTGGGGAACAGTTGCATTTTCACCTTGACCGTGTCCAGTGGCTGACCCACGAGCACGGCCGCTACGCCCCCGGCGATCCCTGACAACGTGTTGATTAGCATACCGTAACTTACGGGTGACGGATCACGTTCAAACGCTGAAGGCTATTAAAGACAGAAAAGAGAATCTCGAGTGAAAAATGATTATTTATAATGACAGTATGGTTAGAAGTAATAATGTTCTACGACGTGGAGAACAGTCGACAAACGTTACAAACTTCAGAAGACACTTGACCACGAAGTACACCACGAATCGAAGTTGCAAGTGATTATTCTGCACCTCGTCACGGATAAATATATAAGTCGATTGAAAACTATCGAATTTATGATAGATTTAATAAGACTGTAATACTGTAAAACGAAATATATATATAAATATTATATCACCTAGTAACCGATAGTTTATTAAAAGCGTAGCTTTCTTCATCAAAGACCTTATATATTTTTTACTTTTTACTCAGTAAAAGTTTTCGTTTAATGTTTATAACAATCAAGTCATCAATATAGTTCAATCTAAATTTCATTAAATGTTTGATTTTGTCAAAATTTCTTTGACTCAGACATTTTGTCATACCAAACGTATTTTATCGACATATATTTATTGCATTTTTAAATAATATGTATAAATAAATAAATATATATATATATATACACATATAATATTATTTTAAAATAATGATTATATCGGATTTTTTCAAATTTTATTTGATCGTATAAAATATTAATTGCGTAACCAGGAACTCTGCATGTGTATTAGATCAGTTCTTATACATAACGCATTAGTGTGTGTAGGTACCAATATCAAAACAATTATCTACAAAAACATGTTGTAGAACCAGTTGTATTATAAAGTACATAATTAAGTTTTTAAATGAATCGCGTTTTATAGTTTACCATACATCTAACGCAGGCCGATGTGCATGAAATCGATAGTCATTTAAGACCAATATCGATTTTAAAAAGTGTAGTCTGGGCATATGTTTTTTATTTTTTAATTTCATTTTATATACTCGTTTACTTTGTTAACCCAAAAATTATTGCTACGTCATCGGAGGTGGCTGCGGGGAAAAAAAACCGTTATAACACATTATACATCATATTATATATCGAATATATGTTAAAAAATTAAAAAAAAAAAAAGTTGAAAAATTTTGGAAATGGTGGCAGCGAGTGGTGGTTGTGGTTTGGCCAAAATGCCCTTATTTTATCTACTTATATTTAGTATCTTTATTATTATTTCTTTTTCTTTATTCGTCAGTCTTTTCTGCTTTTTTGTGTTAATATTTGTAAATGATAAAAATCCGAATTAACATAGATTAGATGTTGAAAATAACATCATATATTTTGAATAAAAATCCAAAATTCTTAAATTTTAATTTTGAAATATTTTGTTTTAAAGGTTTGATTCGTTGTTAACGTAATAGATTGTTCATCTTCTAAAACTTAAAATCGTAATTTAACCTGTTTATCGAAGGAAACGAATTTTGCATTTAATCATAATTTTCAAAACTTGATTTCGGTTAGGAAAGCATTTCATATTTTTTCTTCTAAAATCGATAAATGTGTAATACAATAGAAATTATACCATGGGGATTGTTATTTAAAGTTGAAAAAAAGATGCTTACTATCATTTTTGAACTATACACGCTCTCTAGAGTGATATTTGGTTTTTGAAACGATTTATCTATGGATATCCTCTGTTCTATGTCATTGATTTTGAGCTAATACTCATGGATTTAAAATGTAAATATTAAAATAATAGTTAAACACGGTCAAAGTTAGATACGCAGACGGCATCAGACACAAAAGTTCTGCAATTTTCGTATACGATACGTAGTTTTTAGTATCAATCATGATAATAGCTCTGAAATGCGGTCTAAGAACAATCAAAGTTGATGAAATGGCACATCGTTATAAATCACAGATATTATAATATAGTGCAATCGCTCATTTTTTGACGTTTTGCGGTTACTGAATGCGTTCACACATGACAATATTTCGCAGGTTAAATACAGAGTCGGTCCTTGACATACCTGCCCACACTGTCATAATATGATTGTTGAAGGGTTTCGTCCTGGTAAAATTCTTATGCGTATAGTGTGACGAAAACGTGATATAATGAACACTATTGTTGGATGAACGTGTATATAGTATGAATAATATTATTGGCTTGCACCAGAAGTGTACCAATAAAGAAACAAACATCGAGTTTGAAAAAAGAACCCCTCGCTTTATTCAAAATTATTAACATTTCTTGTTTTCTTATTTCCTAGTCCTGATGACTATTTACCGAATTGTCATTGAAACCCAAAAATGTATGTTGATTTGAATCCAATATCGGTTTAACCAATCAACTTTACATTCCCGGTGTGTAATAGTGTGACTTCCACTACTATGTGATATTCTGTTTAGATCTCAAATGTGACCTCCCCGTTTTATATCTATTAGTCATCTCATGAGCATCACTAAAAACTTATCGCAAAAAAAACTTCCATACGAGGCACATTTAGATTGAAAATCTAATGTAAATTATTAAACTGTATGCAAAGTACTGATAGGATTTCAAAATTGACTACACAATTCAACTTCTATGTGTTATCGCATGAAGTTCGGGATAATCTAGTTACATTAAGAACATGCGTAGTTCAGTTTGCAATAAGTAATGACCATGTTAAGTAAAAAATAAAAGACTAAAATATATGTATAACGTTTTCTTGCGGTCTTAAAATTAACGAAATATAGACTATAGCAATAACGATACGAGTACAAACAGCACCGGTCGTGCCTCTAGTGATTATCGAACCATGGGTTTTATTAAATTGGTAAATCTTTATAAATTAGCTACAAAATAAGATTATATTTAACATTTTCATCATGCCAATAATGACCTTAATAGTATGATGAACAAAGTAAATCGAAAAACGCGCATTTATTGGTGTACGTTGCGGCTGTATAATAATAAATTATAAGAGTTATCGCGAAGGGTTTTATCCACAACATCATATCATTTTCTTTCTTAATCACTTTGCTGTTCTTCATAATAATATTTATATTTATTCATAATATTTTTCACTTTAAAGTTTGAACACATTATTCTTTGTATATTCTTAGTACTGTTACAATGATAATAAAATATTATTTTTAAAATAATCTATTATAATGTCTTTTGTGCACAAAATATTTTATATACCTAAATAATTTATTGAAAATTATTCCTAATAATATCAAATAGTTTATGTATTAAAATATACAATAAAAATAAAAATGTATTGCAAATACAAGTATATTTACCACTAGTTTCCGAAAAATCATCACCGCTCTACTTATAAACGCGTCATTTTATAATGCTTATACTTTAAGTATACTAAGCTTTTAACATACTATCTCAGTAGGTTGTCCCAGTAGTTTAGATCTAGGAATATGTAGATAGAGATGAATGGTTCGACTCTCGGCGAGCGTGATAAAACTTCACAAGGTTTTATTTTTTTATTTTCTGGAATTAAACATTGCGAAGTCTATGCACAGAAAATGAGAAGTTCTGTTAATCTTTATATACTAACATTATTAACCTCTCAATATGACATTATTGACTACTCATAGTAATCATACGTTGATATCGCATACAGTAACTTCGTTCAACCTGGCGTTAAGCGTCCATAATACATCTTTGAGAAGTCAATCGGCACTTATTCGTAACTTCTCAACCATCAGTATGACAACTATGTGACTACTATGCTATAGGATTTTGCACACCAGGTTGTAATATTTAACGTTTCGGTTATTTTTAACATTTAAATTTATAAGAAATTCTTAATATTACTTGAAAGATTATGCAAGGCTTGACTATGAAAGTCATTCCATAATATTATATTAAAATAACTTTGAGTATTACTTAGTATTTCAATTCTTTATCACATCATTAATTTAATATTTTTTTTTCATTTTACTATACACAAAATAAACAAGTAAGGAAAATTATTCTATTTTATTTTAATATAAAAAAAATAATGTATATTTATAAATAATTGTATTAACTCACAAATGAAATTTTGCGTTAGGTTTTCTAAATTAGTACAAAACCTCAAAACTGTATTCGTTTTATTTTATTTTATTCAACATCGTTTCTTGAGAAATTAATGGATAACTTTATTAAACAAATAAATTATATTGTGTTATTATGAACAATAGTATTACGAACGGTTAATTAGTCAGTAATGGAAGGGGGAAGTGAATCCAAAATGTATTCCATGGAATATAAGGGTTCGGAAAAATATGTGAAATTGGCTTCTACATAAATTCATCGGTAAGAAATAAAATATTATAATTTAAATACAAGTACAATATACGTGTAATCACTGTGCAACCGAAGGAAATTTGTGAAGGCAAAATATTCTATATGTTATTTTGGGCTAAAGAAATCTGCGGACACCAACAATATTGAATTAAAAAATGGTTAGGTGAAATCAATTAAGACGTTAGGCACCGAAGCTACTGAGGTTTCAAGAAGGCAAATCGTTTTCAATGAACGCTGTTACAAAACCATGAATGGCCATAAGATGGAAGCAAATTAAAAGTTCCGCAAAACGGTTTTATCGAAATATGGCCCTTTTAGATCGGAGAATTAGAAAGAGAGAGAGAAAGGGACAGACAGACAGACAAAGACAGAGTTTAGCCATAATTGATAAATATGATTATTGTGGATGACCATCAGCTTTGATTTACTAATTTTGCAACGTGAGAAACAATTTTATTTCATCAACCGCAAAGCATTTCAATCACATTGAACACGGCTACACTTCAACCCCAATAATAACGATCATTGTCGTATTGGAAAAACATCCATTCTAACACTGTCTAAACCGTCCGTGCGATGGATAATTCGTTTAGCCCCCGGCCGTTCTGGACAAAATCTGTTCCGAACGATTAGAGTTTTGAGACTGAATAACTACTAATTAAATTTTCTACAATTCGACTCAACGTTGTCGGAAATCGATTGATGCAATTACACACATGATTATTAATATTATTTATTTTTATATAGCTACATCATTAGCATCCATTCCGATAACGATTAAGTATAATACATACAAAAACACATTCCATTAAAACCGTTTTAGCGATGAAAAATGTTAATTAGACTTAGTGCTGAATCGGTAACCTGATCCTATTTTATTTTTATTGTGTACTTTGTATTTTTTTTTATTTTTATTTTAATTCAATCTACAGTATCGAATATCATTCATATACTGAATATTTTATTTTATTTAATAATGTTTTTATAAAATTGTTTTTTTTCGTACATTTATTTTTAAAATGTCATGTTTTTATTTAATAAATTTAAAATGTTTTTAACGTGTTAAAATTTGTTTCGAAAAAGTTTACAAGCAAGTAATTTATGATTTATTGATTATATACTACAAACATTACATTACTTTAAAGTGTTACGCCCGAGGATGAATCCCCCCCATCTTCCTTCTTATAGTTCCGACTCTATGCGTAATTCAAAATTTATAAAATAGTTTAATATTATTTATTTTAGAATTTACTATTTACTAATTCCTAAATTGCTACATATATAATATATATCGCATAGTTTTAACATGGTTTTAACTCTAAATTATTTAAAAATTTGTTTAAAGCGCTTAAATAAAAAATATATTTTTAAATAATGTTGATGACATTTCAAATAATTTGCTTAAAATAGAATTAAACTTTTTGATTAAAACATTTTGTTTTTAACATAACTACCTACTCACTACTGAAATTATAAAATAATTGTACTTACAGACGTGTAACAGTACAATACTGTTTACGTGGTCTTTGACGGTGCCTATTTTTCCAAATGTATATAATACAAGACGAAGTAATATTTATTTATAATGCACTATGGTACAATTTTAAATTATTTTATAGCGGTAAGAAATTGGAGATTATATTTAATTTTTATTATAGAAAAGCCGAGATTTAAGTACTTAAAAGAACAAGAACTACCTTTTTCGCTTAATGTCTAGGACCATTTAAACTCTAGCTGTGAGCACTAAAAATTATATTCAATATGTTATGACGCGATCGCTGAGAGTTTGTCGTAATTTCTTAGACGTCACTTTCATTCAGAAAAGTATATTCCAAAATCTAAATAGTTGAAAACAGTTTTTATTTTAAAAAAAAAAATAGTATATTATAACTAAAACTATAACTAACTATATTATAGTTAAAAGCCTCATAGCATTGACTCTATAATATAATAATTTTAACTGCAAGTGAAAAATTACTATTTATTTTTTTCTCTAAAAAGGAAATAATAAATATTGGAGCTTATAACACATATTAAAAATAAATGTTTGCAATAGTTTGTAAGGTTACAACTCGACGGAATAATAATAATAATAGATTTTACCAGACGCAATGGCCATGGTTGTACCCCACATGGCGTTTCATATAGATATGAAAAAAATAGGGTCGTCAACCTACTGGGTTGTTATAGATTTCAATAAAAATCATGATATAATACGAATAGTAATTATAATAATACCGCCACCAGTGCTTAAGACACGGCGCTCAACATTTAACATTAACAAAATTAATATTTAATATGGCTCAAACATTTAAATCATAAAAATATACATTACCAGCTCCGGAGGGCTATGGAAGCTGCGGCCCGGTTTAGCCGACGCCATTGAATAAAAATTACATGATGCACTGTTCGTGAACGAAATATAAAAAATAATGTGATTGCTTTGCACACAACCAGGAACAAAAACGGAGTGACACGGGAAAAAATGGCGACCTTTCAGTAAGTCGCCAGAGCGTTGCTGGTATTATTAATAATATAATCGTAATTAATAAAAAGAAAAACACTCCAATTAAGTATTTATGATCAGGTGATTTGATGTGCAAGATATAGGAGGGGTGGCGGGTTGAGTGCACACACGAATGCCGTCCGTCGACCAAGATCACGGTGTAGCGACACAGATAAAACCTCGCACAAAGATAATCGGAGTAACTCGAAAAATAATTAGGACATCCCCGTGTGGTCATACTAGAAATATGATTAAATATTAAGCAAGGATACCCTTTTGTCCCGTTACAAGTTATACAGGCCTATTAAATAGTTCATGAGTGAAATATTAATCCTATGGAGTATTTATTGAAAATATATTTTTTTTTATAATTATTAGTCATCAACTGAGATGGAACTAGAAGTATATAAATTTTTACGAAGTGGCAGCAAAATTATGGAGATTAAAAAATTGAATTATAAGATATTGAGTTTAATTTATCGTGTAACGATGTAATTAACAGAATGAATAATTAACAAGTCCTACAGATGAACTGTCTTAAAACATCATAAATGCTTCTTTTTTTTTTTGAAACAGAATGTCTGCGAAAACTTATATTTTTTTTAAACAATGGCAATATGTACGGCTAATGTTATGTTCGAAACAATATTTGTGATAAGCATATATTTGTTCACCAATATTTACACATAAATTAATGTGGTATATAAAAAACCATATCATGGTACTTTGTAAACTGTGTAAACCACACAATAGGTATAGTTACAGTTTACAGTTGGTCTAACGAGAGATTAGATTTGCGGAAAAGCTCATACGCTGTACTCCACCACAATCACCTACGAGGTATGGTAATCAAAAAAGATAAATCGTTTTTAGCGTCGCAGGTGGTAACGCAAGTGTTACGAAACTGAGTTTATCGTAAAGTTTATAGGTTCGGACATCAGCCTAACAACTTTTTATAATGGTCAATGTTAAATATTGAACCGTATAGATTTTTTAAATTATTGTTATAGCGCCGTGACGTCAAAAAACGAATGACGTAAAAAATGTCATCATCAAGTTTGTTGTTAAAAAATGCGAAAAACCGACCGTAATCTTACGCAAATAATGTGTTCGGTAATGAATTTTTGACACAATCATGTATGTACCAATAAGCTGTGAGTTTTCTCAGCAGTTTGAGAATCGATGGAAGACTACACGAGGTCAAGTGCTCTTAAAATCGTGCAGACGAGGTGGAACAGTGAGCGTATGAGTATGTTAGTTTCTTCCATTGGGTCAAGTGTTTACTGAAGTGTTTTACATTAATGTTTTGAAAGGATTGCATGCGCGAGCGGCTCGTGTGAGGCCTGAATTAGACAGAAGTAGTTTAGTACTTCACTATGACAATACATTTGCTCACATATCGCAAAAAAAGCGCAACAAGTATTGACTATTAAAAACATGTCAATTCCCCTAACACTTTTTTTAAAGCAGTAAACTGTACTTCATCGGTTTCTGGTTATTAAGAAACAAAAGGGACCAAATGCATCAACCTCGAAGAAGAATATTGCGAGAGTGTGAGTATAAACATTTCCGTTATCGAATGTGCGTCATAGTCCTACTATCTCGTTTAACTGATTACAGTGGTAAAATATTAAACTTGTAATGTCACTGGCTATAACGGATTGCCCACAGTTACGTCAATGCTTTTTTTTTTATGTATGTATTAACACGATTTCGTGTAACGTCATTCGAGCCGTATGCTCTGCATAATAATTATAGAAATACAACTGACAGTCTTAGTTTTCGGGTTTCTCGATTTCACTTTAAGCGAACCGATTCAACATGTCCGACAACGGTGACGGAGACGAATACAGTTTTGGGTCATCAAACATAGTGGATTTGCACGTAGACACTGTTCCGACGGCCACGGACTCATGCAGCGACAAGGTGGATGACGACAGACAACAGAGTGCGCTGAAAAATCTAAGAATGCACTTGTGCCAGGAGGATTTCGCATATTTATGCAACAACACCGAAGTAAACTTCTATCGTTTATAGTTATTTAACGCGGTTCAATAATACTATAGATAACTGCCCAATCCCGTTACTTCGTATTTGTATGGACCACAAGTCGTGGTTCATATCATAACGACGCGATGACCTACTCTAGCGTTCTGATAACATTGCACTGCACTAATGTTGTTGATTTGACGAACACCGCGGTAAGGTGAAATCAGATAATTTGTCAATCTTACACTTACGTCTCGCACTCCAAACAAATTGGGTGGATACGCGAGAAGGAGATTGTGGGTTCCTCGTTCGTGTAATGTGCTGTATCAAAAAGAAAACAAAAAATACTTATAGAATTATTCACTGCTTTATCTCACCACAACTATAAATAATAACACAATAATTTATACTGCGTTACGCATTAGAACTCTTACCTTAACTATTTGTCAGCTAAAATAGCCTATAATGAGTGAAAACCGTTTACGTTAAAAATCAACAAAGAAATCGGTTGACGCCTTCAAAGACATACGTGCAGCACATCACCATTGAATAGTTGAACAGCATCACCCCAAAAGTATCTCTGTTATTAAATGAGATACAAGCCTCAAAATTTCATTGAATTTATCTCGAAATTGTAACGGTTAATGATGTTACAGCATTTTTTCAATATATTTACGGTGCTCACTAGTTGCGTTCAAAATCAAAAATGACGTACATGTTGCGGTCACCCCTCAAAAAAGTTACATACAAGTTGTGGTCATTCAATAAAACGTAATAACATAATTATTATGTGTTGTACTATTTTATTCGCAAAATATACTTATAAACATTTTCCTTCTCATTTATATCGAAAATGTAGCATTTTATAAATGCTTAAATTAAGACAAATAATATTTTGTAATATACTATTTTTTTGTATAAAATAAAACTGGTGTAGGTAGGTACAAATGTGATTTCTTTCACATTTGTACCTATAACAGTTTTCAATTCTTCAAATATTCAAGCCAATTAATTTCATATTCTTCTTAATAATGTACCGTATTTGTTGCACTAGCAAATCTATCTCAGTTGAAATCTAATCAGTACAAATCATTTTTGGGCAGTTAATTTTCAAATAATTATTAGTTTGAATTTAATTTAAAGCTTTAGAAATGTATAAATATTAAGAACAGATTGGTAAAACATGTTATTGAGCTTCCAATGAAAACTTTTGTATCAATAAGTTTTTAAAAGAAGGAGAAAATTTGGCCCATTATTATGGCGGACATATCGATTCTTTTTTTTAAATTTGTTGCTAAAAATATATTGTATTATATCAATTCCGCTCACGACTGCCACTCAAATTTTACTTACAATTGGTGTGACCGCAACTTGTATGTAGCTTTTTTTTTATATTAGTTTTTTATTTTGTCACTATCAAATATTTTCTTATAATTGAACTGATATAATTGAATTTTCGTTTTCATTCACGGACGTGATATCCCGCAGGTCAATAAGATCGCAACGCTCTTGCTGAAAGAAATGTTCCGAGTGAAACCTGATAACCCGTACGCGTACGCCGCGCGTTACCTGAGCGATTCGAAGACTAAGGACCGCTTGGCTGGTTTCACGTGGTCCAATGACCGTATGGCACGTGATTTGCTAGATCAGGAATAAAGGGTCAGCGGTGATAGAATCGCAACGGATCGTCAGCTTGTACGGTTTACTCGGTAAATCGAAATCCCTGCATGCGAGAGCTCCGTGACTTCACACCACGCGCCATTTGTCCATCAAAACGTTCTCAATTAAAATATATATCTGACAAAAGTATAGATACAAAAACTGTAATATAATAATATCATCGTACGCCATTCCCGACTACGGTCCTCGAAACCCGGTCGACAACGGGTAAGAATCCGATCGATGACCGCGGCGGCAAACTGATTCCTCGAACTATTTGTGCCGGCTAATACGTTTTACTATCCGAGAAATAGGATTTTTTTTTTTTAATAAGTTCCGTATTACATTAGATCGCCCATCGAAAGTTTTCGAAGCTTATTTTAAGTCAAATTTATTTTTCAAAGATTGTACAACAACGCTCGTGATAACTATGTGCTAAGGTAAAAGTGTGACGACACATCTTAGCGCATCCAAAGTTCAGCCAAATGACTGAAAATTTAACTTCTTATGTGATACAACGTTAAGATATTTTAAGAGTTAATATGGAAGCGACTGAAAACTATGTACTTTTGGTTTATTTTTATGTATATTTTACAACCCACAGAAGGGTCTTTCGAGTTTTATTATCCGTCGGTTTCGTATTTTGTTGCATATATTATTGGATTTGACATTCATATAGCTGTCGAATTGGGTCCGATCAACTGACAAATTGGTTTCAGATATTCAAAACGATAAAATGAAATAATTTATACCTAGTGATTTATATCATATCGAATGATATACTCGATTCTTGTTGAATCGAGTGAAACGAATTTTGAACACCTTACCTTTGTTACAACATCGTAAACTTATTTTAACACGTTGGACAGTTAAAATTATACTCGATTTGGATTTTAATAAAATAGCCGTTTGATGTGAAGCTTAATATTACACTTAATATCTAATTATTATTAGTTCATTTCATCATTCATGGTGTAAATGATGTCACCGCACTAGCCAATTTATAATTATTTATTCCTTCAACCCTATTTTCAGCTCTTAAAATCCAAAAAAAAACAAAAGATACACGTTTAATATCTTAATATTGTAATATATACATTATGTATATTTCATTACAATAAAATATTAAACTTCTCCGTTGAACAACAAAAAGGCGTCAAGATTACATCGGCTTCAAGTGTAAATCCTTCGTTGCGTTAATCAAATCATCCCTCTTCATTTGGAAACCATGATATACTTATCATAACTTAAGTTACACAAAAGTGAAACTGAGCAAAGACCGATAAAATTAAATAATTAAACTGAATATATTATTTTATGTATAATCAAAACTCGAACGCAACAGGTGATAAAAATAACTTTTTAACTTGTGTAAAAATCACGTCAAAATTTGAACTACAACATATCTATAATTTTGTAGATTTTGAACGAGCACTTTATATAAATAAATATTAAAACATTTGTGAAAACTATATAGGCTCCATCGAAGTTTGAACTTTATTATCTTAAATAATTGGAACAGATGGTTCACATTAAGTCGTTTTGTTTGAGGATAAAAAAATTATTTACAAAACATAATAATACATATTACGCATGTAAACTGTATATTTTAAAGTAAAATCGTTCAAAAATTAAGAATTAGTGTGATGGAAATCATAGTTGGTTATTAGATAACGAGAAACCAAGAACTATAATATTGCTTAGCAAAGATTATAAGATAATTATGATCACTTAGTTATAGTTTTAAACTAAAGAACTTATAATCAAATTATCTCACTATATTCATAGTCCAAAACTTTGCTTTATAGCTTTATTAGATAATGTTAAGTAACGATATATTTAAGGTTTTTTTTTTCCAGATGTTTATGATTATTATGAACATTTTGAAATAAATTAAAATTAGCTCGATAGTAATGTTCAAACTAATTGTTATTTTTTTTTTTTAGATATTTGATAATATTTTTCATTTTACAAAATTTAATACAGTTTTATAATCCAAAAATACCAAAATAAAAATAAAAAAATATTTCAGTAAAATCAATACATTCTACGCATTACTACGAGTAACGAGTATCGAAAATATAAACACAACAACCCTATGATAATGATTACAATTTTCTAAAATATAAAATGTATCTTCTTCTTTTGCCTGGACTTCCTCCCAACTATTTGGGGTCAGCCACCCTTGTCCTACACCTCCACTTTACTCGGTCAATCACATCTCCTCTGCACACACCGACAGCCCTCATGTCATTCTCCAAAGTCTCCAACCATCTCTTTTTTGGTCTACCTCTTCCTCTTTTCCCTTCAACGTCCATCTTCATAACTACAGGTACTCCATCTGGTGCTACCGCTTTTTTTCTTTTTCATCGCCTTCACCGCATCTCACACTTCCTCCTCACCCACTAGACCAATCAATCCTTCATTCCATGACATACTCTCTTAAGCTTCATTTGGATACTCCTCGTTCAGTAATTTCTCAAAATATTCTTTCCATCTTTTTTTCACATCTTCATCTTTTGTTAAAACTCTCTTATCCTCATTTTGATACTCCTCGTTCAGTAATTTCTCAAAATATTCTTTCCATCTTTTTTTCACATCTTCATCTTTTGTTAAAACTCTCTTATCCTCATTTTTTATACACCAGACATCTTGGAAATCCTTGGATCGCTTTTCTCTCACCTTCGCTAGTCTATAAATTTTTGTTTCTCCTTCCTGTGTTCCTAGCCGCTCATATAACTCATCATACATATTAAGCTTCGCTTTGCTTACCGCACTTTTCATTATTTTACATACATTTTTATACTCTATCCAATCTTCCCTCTTCTTGCTTTTCTGCCATACCTTAAATTGCTTTTTCTTACTCGCTAATACTCTCTGAATCTCCTCATCCCACCACCACGTTGCCTTGTCTTCTGGTAAACTATTTTTGGTTTCACCAACAACCTCTTTTGCTATGTTCTTAACACAAGTGGCCATCCTTCTCCAAACCTCATTTATATCTCCTTCAACATTCCACACAGCTTTTTCTTTCAATTTCTTTATAAACTCCTTCTCTTTGTTTCCTATTAATTTCCACCACCTAATTCTGATCTCCTTCCCTGTCTTCCTTCTTTTGTTCATCTTTTTTCCACTACACCATACTTCCATTATCATCAACCTATGTTGTGTTATTACACTCTCTCCAAGAATTACTTTACAATCCTTTACTCTTTTTATATTGTCTCTCCTCCACATAAAATAATCAATCAGCGACCTATTTCTTCCACTCTTGTATGTTATATAATGCTCTTCTCTTTTCCTAAAATATGTATTGATTACTGCAAGGTCATACGATTCTGCAAAATCCAAAACTTTTTCTCCAGCTTCATTCCTCTCGCCAAAACCATACCCTCCATGCACTCTTTCATACCCTACCCTCTCACTCCCTACGTGACCATTCATATCACCACCAATCACAGCATCCTCATTTCCTAGTATTCCTTGCATCACCTCATCCATCTCTCGCCAAAACTCGTCCTTTTCACTTTCTTCACATCCTACTTGCGGTGCATACGCACTTACTACGTTTAATACTTTCTCCTCGAATACCAATTTTACCGTAATAATTCTATCACTTTTCCTTCCTACGTCGACTACCTTAATTTTCATTTCATCATCCAATATTACTCCAACGCCATTCCTAGTACTAATCCTACCTGAATATATTACCTTAGAGCCCTCTCCTATTTCTTTTGCTTTCTCTCCATTCCATTTAGTTTCCTGTACACAACAAATATTAACTTTCCTTCTCTTCAATACTTTTGCTAATTCTCTAATTCTGCCTGTCAACGTTCCAACATTCCACATGCCTATTCTCACTTTAAATCTATCCCTCATACCTAGACTCAGATTTAACCCGAGGCGCAATGGTGATGTCCCAACACCGTTGACATTACCCTTGTTGGGTAGACCTGCACACATAACTGGTGGAACAGCTACCACACTGGCTGTCCGGGTGGTATCACACACTTCAATATCCAGGACTCCTCATCTCCTCCTCTAGATATAATATTTCCTCTCACTTGTTGTCCCCGCGGACATCCGAGATGGGACAAACCGCCTAAGTATTGATAAGGACTCCTCATTCTATTTGACATAATTTTACACCGGCTGTCGACCTGACGCAACCACATTAGTCGCCTCTTACGACTGGCTGTGAAAACCGTGGAAATATTCTGACACCCCTTTCCACAGGGGTAATATTATAATAAAGTAAAAAACATAAAGTTCTAAAATATAAAATGTATATATTTTATTATTTACTAAAATAATCAAATAAATATTTTATTTGATCAAGTTTTAGCAACTTTAGTTTTAATATAAATTCACAAAAGATACTTTGAAGAACTATGAATTTTTATTTTAAACCTATACGACATATGTATTACATTATGTAATCACATTTTCAATTATATTTAATATTAAATAGGAAATGTATGCATATAAATTTAATATAATGGTAATTTCAATTCTACAGTATTTAAGCACCACAGAAAACTTTAAGTTTGTGGAGAAGCTTTTGGTACTAATATTCTACTAGGTACAATATCATGTTAGATATACATACAATATCAAATTTGTAATGAAAAATAGTGTGATCATTATAAGTAATGATATTTTTTTTATTTTTTTTTTTGGAATTTTAATTTTACGACAGATTATTGTTACAAATTGTTACAATTGTTATCACACAATCGAGAATAATAAAGAACCAACAAATTATATCGAAAAATCAAAAAAATCAAATTATTATTGAAAATTCAATTTTATATATTATACTTAAACATATAATACTGGCAATGGGCATCTTTTTAACTGATTAATTCTGGAATTTATATCTAAAAATTAAAATTAAAATAAGAACACATATATTATAACGATTCAGTAACAATTATCAATGGATACTGTGTAAATTATATCATTCCAATGTACACCTGAATAGTTAATAATTTTTCAGAAATCACATCGATCTAAATAGAAGAAAAATAGATAGACATATGGTCGAAATTATTTTTATTTTTCAGCTGTAACCGAATTCGTTCAAAATAGATATATCATACATTTGAACGGTTTTAACGCCTGTAGGGCTTTCGTTGCGGCAATTCATTCGTCAATTTAACGCGTACTTTAAACAAATAAGTACAAAATATTAAGTAATATGTGTAAATAAAACATAATTATAATGCATACAATATAAAAACGGATTATTAAAAATAAATATGCGTATTGGTATCGGCTGTAATGGGTAATTTTTTATTCAAGCATAAGGGATTAGAGCAAGGTTGGGAGAGAGTAAACGTTATTTGGATCTGTTGTCCTGCTTATTGAAAGTAGTTGAAGGTGTCGGTCGTTGTTTTATTGACGTGTGAATTCATATGTGTTGCAGACGAAACAATTAGCGAGTCGTTCTGGAATCATCGTCGAGACACCACCTCCCTCGTTTCCTACACATCTCTCATTTCGTCACGGCAGATGACAAATTTGAATTCCAATTAGAAATGCCACACGAGCCGATTATTACGATGAAGTTAAAGTTACTGCGGCGCGACTGCTGCTCTCACATCCCGTCGGAATCCATTAATCAGCAGTTAAATTGTTAAACCTCATAATATATATATATATATATATACAAATACACACAAATAATTTTGATCGCGTCGACACTAAGTATGATTAAAGTTGGTCTGGTACACGTCGTTAGTACAGTTTTCATTCGTTTGCTCGTTCTGTGATTTTTGGAATATATGAAATCATCCGTTTTGTCAGGCTTATTTTCCTGAAAAAATTTTTGTTTACAACAAACTTATTCGTAGATTCTATTCGGTTTAATTTGCAGTCCGGTTCGATTCACCAAAGAATGATATTCTTTAACACCTTCACCGTTCATGTTCTATTATGGTATTTTATATATTTTTCATTTGTAATTTTTACCCTAGGAAACTTATCTGTAAATCTAATAGATTAGACAACATTGAAGCACAAATGGCTTTGAGAATTTCAATTACACGGGTTTTGAAAAATTGATGAATTATAAGTTAAGCAAATTTTACGATGCTAAAAAATCGAATCATTTAAATTATCCGAAAAATACAAAACTTAACAGCTATAAATATAATAAACAGACTCTGACTAGGTCTCGGTATCGGGTTGGTGACCCTTCATCCATTTCAGAGATTGTCAACGAACACTCATCCTGTTGAATCCGAAGTAGACACGTCACAACCAGGGAGCTCTGAACTGGACGAGCAAATCGGAATATGAATATGAATCGTGCTAGTTACGATACGGAGTGAAAAGTTAATGTTTGTCTCGCTTACCGCCAAAATTCATACTTGAATCATTTAAATTCTTAATGTATAACGCTCTAACAATTTATAACGCGCTGTTATTAATATAACACGCTCGCTTACGCATATATTCTAGGGATCTTTGTTTCACTTGTACTTAATGTCTATGTACTCCGTCCCGTGCATTAAATATCAATGTACCCGTATTACGTGCATTTAAATTCCATGTACCTAACCTAACCCTCTTTATTATAGTTTAAGGAAAACCAATATTAAAATATTAATATTTATTCTTCTTCATACGAATATTGACACATAATATATTTAAAATTTATTGTACCGTAATAATGAGAATTGTAGTGCACTTTAAACATTTCGATGTTGACTAAATTCAATTTCGGAGTCGTCTAAAAATTTCAATTATGTAATCTAAGAACAATCGAAGTGTAATTTAATACGACTATTTCGAAAAATATGACGAAATCAATACAATTTAGATTGTAAATATTACCTAAAGATTTTAACCGCCATACTGCATATAATTTACCTATACCTATCAATGGTAATTTTCGGACGACAACAGAAGAAAATATAACCTAATAACTCAACGGCAACTCCCCCCTACCCACATGTTTACGTCTATGTTTACCAACCTTAATTGAAGCCAATACTTCAAAACAATTCTAAGTACTTTTCCTTTTTGATACTGATCGTACAGTATATTTAAAATATACATAACGAATTTAAAAGTAATTAATTAAAGTAAAAATAACAATTTTATCGGTTAGATTGGAAGCTTTTTATATTTAACATTATAAATTATCAAACAGCAATGATAGAGTTCTATAAAATGATCAAATTATTTTGAAAACATTATACATTTATACAAAAAATTGAACAGTCATTAAAATTCTTAAACTCTTTAAACTTGTAATGGGATCATTATTTTTGAAAAAAAGTAAATCGATGTATTGTTAAAATGAGTGCACAATATTGTGTATATATGTGTGCGTCATAAGTTCCGCTGTATGTTTTATGGTATTTTTTCCAAATTATTTTTTAACTGGGGAAATACAAAAGATGACATTTACTTAAAACCAACTAGATAATATTTTTAATTGATTGATAAAAATATATAACGCTTTAAAAGCATTTAATGAATAAAAAAAGAAATTAGTTCATATTGCTTTATAGTTAATGTATATAGAGAACTGATCACGAGAATCGTTGGGGGAGGCTATTACAGAGGGTCTTTTGCAATTCTGTATAAATAACGGCGTTTTCTAACGTTTTAAATAAGACAATCAGAGCGAACCAATAAAGTATACACAATAATTGTGTGAATCCAAAAATAACGTTCTCCTTGAAAATAAGTAAAAAATTAATTATTTCTAATATGACTGGCATTTGATATTGTTTAGAAATAGCGGCATTACAAAATTGTATTACAGAAATGTACTGATTTCGTATTCAAATAGAAACAAGCACTGAGACTTTATTTATAATATCAATTTTTTATTGTGGCACTCGGGTGTGATAAGTAATCCCACCCGTCCGTGTTCGCAAAAAACTAAAAAAAAAAAAAAACGAAAAATTCGCATCATTGTGTAACCCAAAAACTTTTCTCGCTCCGGCCGGATTTTTAAATATAGCAACATCTACTAAAAAAAAAAATCTTAACACATTTTGTGCAAAATTAATTTTTGCAAGGCGTTAATGTTTCAACGAAACGGCTTATATTACTGAAAAAAAAATGCTAACACGAAAATCGTTTACATAAGTGTAGCTATATTTCTACCAGTCAAAAAAAAAAAAAAAAAACAAAAACATTTTACAGAATTAGCAATACTACCCTTGAGTTGACAATCACGAGTGAAAGTGGAGTGAGATGTTGAAGGGTGTATCGTCTTAAACCGTTTTGTTGTGATTAGAGTGAGGCCGTGAAATAAAGAAAAATATAACGGATGAGAAAATTGAAAATGGAAAATGATTTCGAACGGTCCTTGTTCTGGACATATTGTGGAACGTGCGCACAGTCACCAACTACTGTTCCTTATTTATTGTTTCACGAACGCGTTTCGCTTGTTTTTATCTTCGAAAGCCCCATCGAGACGATGTCGGGTAGAAATATCGGATTTTTCAAGTTTTTTCGGAAACGTTGATGGTGAACTTCCTACGTGCCACTAGGTTCGGAACACAGTATTTTTGTCATCGTGCGTTTAACGAAATGTGTGCACCTATATAAATATACGGGACGTGCGGTTAAAGATTTTCAACGATCAATTTTAATAGCGACCCCGTGTCCACCGATAAGAGGTATTGAAACGACGAATAAGATAATGCACCGTCTGTCTGTTCCTCTCTCCAGCACTGATGTGTCGGTGGAAGTGTATCTCTTAAAAGAGATTCAGTGCGCCCGCACACTGAAAACTTTTTATCTACAATCGGCCTAGGCGTTCAATTGATATTTGATTATGGCATCGGCCTTTTCTTTAAATTTTTAATTTCTAAAACAATATAACATCATTAATTAAACATTTGTATTTATTTCGAATAAAATCAATAATATTATTGTACAATTTAGTAATCAAAACATAAAAAAAAAAATATTGTTTTGTAAGAATTTATTTTCAACTGTTCCCCTTAATTACCGCTGATAAGATCATTATACTATCATATCCATATCTTTATTATCTATGATAATCTATGACAGAGGACTAGAGATAAGGAGGCCAAACTCTGCTGGCCGCCTGGAATGCCGCCCGAAATCCATGAACATTAATATTGTTATCCTAATTAATATCACTTATTATTAATCACAGATTTCTATACATGTGTTATTAATTTGATATTATCACATTCTGACTACACTCTGACTTCAAAACAAAAGCTGTTAAAGAGTTAACTCTAATGAACTAAATGAAACCACTGAAGGTTATTTCAAAAAAAAATGCTTTTTTTCCTGTATTTGATGCTATCTTGATAAATCTGGAAAAAAGGTTTTCTCCTGAAAGCCTTCAAATGACTACAGCTGTTGATCAATTTTGTCAACTTAACTTTGAGGAAAGTGTTTTTTTTGTAGATCATTATAAAGTAAGTATTGATTTATCGTTTATAAAAATAAATTTCTAATTACACTCTAGTTTTCTATTTTTAAAAGTAATCCTGTATTTTATAAATTTTTCAGGATTTGATGTGTGTATCTAGTGTCTAATAATATGTTGACGCTAATGGATATGGTACAAATGTTAAGCCCCCCCCCCACGGATATGACCAAATATCCGCCTATGTCTAAAAGTCTTTATATTTACCAGAATTAGGTGATGCAGCATCACGTTAAAGTACACGGCAAAATCGCTTATAGTAAATCGATTATTTACGCTATCATATTAAAATATATCAGAGTTTAATTTTTTTATCTGCTCGTGGAGGGTCGACTGCCCAACACACGAAAAAGATATGCGAGGCACCATAACAAAAATGTTGGTAGTATTAATTATATAGTTTTCTTTGTCTAGCGGCCGAGTTCTAACGCTTTTCGAAAAACACGCTACGCCGGTTCAAGTTCACTGTACGTGTAATCGTTACGCCGGTGAAGGTGTTTATTGCTTCGCTAGCCACTCACGCGTCGCCTTTGATATGGCCGATAGGTAGATCATAATAATATCCAATGCGTGTATTAGTGTAGTTACATTCTGATACACCACACAGCCCCAATGCCTTTCAACGCCAACTATGCAGCAACAGAATACACACGTTACATGCACACCTACTAGTTAAATATAATAGAAACAATGATTCGTCGAAAAACTAAAACCGATTATCATTATTTTTCTTTTTTACTATTTTTTGAAAACGAGATTTTTTAGTGTACCGGAAGTTTTTCAGAGGGCAACTGCATGAAGATACGAGAAATGGAACAGTCCCATTCTAAACGATACGTAAAGGTCACCTTATGTATGATGTTGTTGAACATAATTTTTATTGTATTTACAATAAAACTTAATAGGTACTGAAGAAAAATAAATCTGAAATTTAGATATTTTATTAAGCGTCGGCCAATGATTAATCTGGTATTGCTTTCAAACAATACAGTTTTATTAATTTATCTATAAAATAAAAGTGATGTAATGAAATATATATCTATGCCTATCAACTAAGTCGATATGCGTTTGATTATCTGTAATTTTTTTTCAAACTAATTATCTATATACAATTCTTATATTTTTTCTAACAGTTTTAGTGTTATTATCTTTTCAGTATAGTTTTAGATTTGATCCGTTTCCATTAAACCCAAATTAAAAAAAAAAAAAATTACTTTGAAGCACTTAGTATAACCATCCAACTGATAATTATAATTTATTATTAATATTATTATAAATTTATTGTTTAAAAAATATTAACTGTATATTTATACTTTCTATTTAATTTTTAACTATACACTTTCCTAGCATACCATTTTTGTTTTTTTTTTTTTTTTTAAAAGGGCGTTAAAAAATATTTTGCTTCTTAAGGGGAGGGACACCTAAAAAAGTTGAGAACCACTGCTATAGTGTCACAATAATAAAGTGTTGGACTGCCAAAGTATAATAAATAATCCTATCCTAACTAATAATTTATTTTAACGATTAAGTGAAAAATAAACGATTCTAGTATTCTAGATAAGTATAGTATATTAATTGAACAATGATTTTGTTTTGACTTCATATGCTATAGACATACAATACAAGATGCCGATTTAAAGTCTGTTTTCATATGTGATATTTGTGAGCGCAATGTTGTGTCTTAATTTTTTTATTCGATTAAAATTTTTTTTTTTGTTTATTGGTATTTTGATGGTTTAAAAATTACGCATTTATCGACATGCATAGATAAGGTCGAAATCAGCCAATTATTAATATTATGTATATATATATATATACAGTTTACCACAGGTCAGTCCACTATAAAAAGATTAAAAAATATAAAAACAGGAACACATTTCTTTTAGAAATGCATGCTTAAAGTGCGATTCCTATGCACGCGTCTGTAGACGCACCGCGGCGCGACGCGATTCAAATTTCAGCCGCGTTGTCGATTTTCTGGACGCGCGGCTAGGGTACAGATTCTTATGCGCGCGACTCTAGCCGCGCCGCGCCGGACCACGGCGATCCAGTTGTAGAAAATCTGTGTGAGCTACTACACGTATTTTGCTACAAAAGTTATCTATTTCTTTTTCAAAATGTCTTTAACCAAAAAACAAAAATTAATTTTAAATCTTCTTATTTTGCAAGAAATAGACGAAGAACAATCAATTATTAATATGGTAGTGTTTAAAAAACCCAACAAGGCACATGAGATGTTTTTAACTAGGAAGACAAAGTATTCTCGTTGAAAAACATTTGTGGAGAGATGAGAGCAAATTTAGGGAGTTTTTAGATTAAGTTGGGATCAATTCACGTACGTCTTAAATATAATAGAGGACGATATTACAACTAGTCCAAGTATTAAATTTCCAAAGCCAATACCTGCAGCCGAAAAATTAGCATGAAACGAAAAAAAATGTATGTGTAATATTATACATGCTTTATAATATGATAAATATATGCATACACAGCCGCGCGCGACCATCGCGCGCTGTAGCGGCTGTCAAAGGAATCGGTTCCATCTATCAACGAGTAAACTAGTGCGACGTAGATGAAATTTGAATCGCGTCGCGTCTACAAACGCGTGCATAGGAATCGCATCTTAAGTGATATATAAAAAAAAAAAAAAAAATCAAATGCCGAACAGTAAGGCAAGCCAGATGAGGTATTTATCGTTATTAGCGATTATATTTTCGTGATGCGTGATAGTTTTTATTTTTCCCAACACACTACCTGTTCCGTACATTAAAAATGCATTATAAACACCAAAAATGATCGAACATAATGGAATTGTCTTTGAATCCATAAATCCTGTGGACTTGAAATACTGACGGTACTTAAAATCTAGTTACTCTGTTTATATTTGTCTTATTTATTTATTTAATTGTGTATTTTTTTAAAAAATACTTTTTATTAATTTTCATTTATTTTGTTTCATTCACTGTATCTTCTTTTATGGAAACTAGCCAAAATTATATCATGCGCAATAGTTGTAATCATTAAAAACTGCTCACTGGATAAAATCATTTCCGTCTTTTCATAGTTTTTTCTTGTATTTGAAAAAACAAAAAATTATTGAGTGAATCTCATGTCTTATGTTGACATTCTTTGCAGAAAATTTTTAGCTATTACATACACGTGACGCAGTTTCATGACTATGTTAACACGCTTGAAGAAAAAATTTATTAGTTTCGTTAGATATTTTCTTAGGTCATTATGATAATAATATATAATTTATTTGTATTTGTATTACAATTTTATTGTATAGTATATAATATATATTATATGCATAAAAAAAAATATAATTTTCGTTAATATATATATATATATATATATATCTGATCTGAAGGCATTTTTTTTAAATTTATCATACACCGTTTATTTGAATATAGATTCGCTGTTTGTTGCAAAATAAGTTTCAAACATTCGGTGTGTGTTTGTTATTTTAATATAAATGCATATGATATAATATGTTCTATCTGCCAATCAATTTTAATAAAAATAACGTCAGGGGTTACATTTTACATATAAAAAAAAAAAAAATAAATAACTAAATTAAATAATATTAATAAAGGCGTTGACACTTTCTGAAATATCTACTATAGAACCGTTTCAATAAGATTTTATTTTCCAATACTACGTTATAAAGTATAATATACAGTTGGTCGATTTTCGTAGTCTGCTCTAATCGAAATCACGTATCACAGATTTTAAACGAAATTTAACAACAAGTGGTAAATATATATAAATGATACACTCACTTATCAAAAACCAGATCAAATGTGACATACATATCTAATGACACAAAGGACTTTATCCCAATTAATCTCTCCCCTAAAGAAACGAAAAATATTGAAAATTATTTTACGTTTTATCGATTTCTTCGGAATTTCATATTCAATTCCAAAGGTTACCAATGACAATACCTGAATATGATTATGAACATTGAATATTTCACCTAAACCTATTCGTAAAGGAATGAAGAAAGGCAACAGTTAACTTTTATACGTAAAAAATAAGTAGTTTCTTATATTTTGAACAATTAATGATAATTGATTTTACGGTGACCTTTGTGCCACTTTTGAATTATTAAATGGATCAAAATTGCATCAATTGATCAAAATTACTAGTGACATTTAATTTCCTGGTTCCTGGTACCCATGCTAGGCGATACATTTTATGTGCCACTTCATCGAACAAATTATTCTCAAAATGACCATGTAGCTAGATTAATGGTCCTTGTGAACAGGTATAATGTAGATTTATACTTGTGTTATAATCTTGTTTCTTTTAATGTCAAGGCTTATGACCGCAGTCGATAAATATTGACTGTAGTGTATGTCAACATACACCAAAAATCGTATTGAATATTGCCAAAATAGCCTTTATGCGGTCATACACCAATGATGTTGGACATTAAAACTAGTGTTTGGTAAATATTGACCACACTTGAAGCACGATAAACCTATAAGATATTTTCGATAATATTAAAATGTAAGACGTTATTGGCATATCACAAAGTTTCGGAACTTGTTTTCTTTTTTCCAAATCCGTTTTTGAGACTTATTCTTAGCTATTATTATATGTTAGTTATCGTTCGGGTCAGTAATATCAATTTTTATCAATTCGATTTTCTGTCGTACAATTGCTGAATTCATCTTCGTTAGAATTGACGCGTATACTAAACTTACCACATTATTTTTCACAATGTTCGTAAGTGTTATTATTAATTTTGATTTCAACTTATCGTACCATAATTAATTATGGAAATGAAAAATATAAAAGGCATTTTTTATGCAAAATTTAATCAATTTTTAACCAAACTAAGGGAAGATGATTATTTCTATTTAAGTAGTGAAAACTACTATAAACGCATGAGTAAACTTATTGTGCTCAAGACAAAAAAATTCATAATAAACTATAATGTAGTACATAAACTAAATTTAAATAACCAATCTAAATCTATTTATTATTTAATTGTTCATTGATATCTCATATTAATTATTGGCTGCAAATATTTATAATATTATGATTTATTTTTCGAATGTCAACATTCACCAAATAACTATTGTTCATGTCAAAAATTACCAGTAAATGTTCGCAATGCGAGTTATTTGTAAGAATAGACAAAATTCACCAAAATTATTGGTAAAGGTCGACAACCACCGGTGATTTTAACACTCATCGCTAAGCGGTCGTATGAGGTACAAGATATACCTTAAGATACAATTAAATAATGTTATAAATATATTATAATTCATATTAATATGTCATGTCATATTTTAATAATGTATACAATATCTTATATTTTATTATATTACCTACTATAAGATGTGCAACTGATACTTTATTTTTAAAGTATATGATATATCATAGTCATCGAATACGATAATTATTATGTATGTATTAAATTTTGTATAGCTCGTATACATTTATAATGAATAAACAATAAAAATTAGCAATGTTCATCAATTTTTATTTTGTAATGCGTGACAAATATTTTACGTTCAATAAAATATATTATTAATAATCAACAAGAAATACTTGAAAGTTGGAGAATATTTAATTCGCAATCATTTTTACGAAAAACGTTGTAGAACTATATTTTTTCAAATTTTTATGGGCAAAAAGCATTTGTGGGGTCAATTTGTATTATAATTAATATAATAAATAGCTTCTTATTAGATTACAAAATGTACCCATAAATATATTGAAGCTCAAATTGAAGATAGGTTGAAAATGATTATTTTCCGGTAATATTATGAACGCACAAATCGGAACACCTAACAATTATCTGAACATATTACCTCGTTAAGGAGTATAAAATGTAATTGAAAATCAATAATGAATACATTTGTTTTTTATCAATTCTCATAAAATTAATAATGGATACGAACTGTACAATAATAATTTATTACGAGAATAACGTTATATCATAATACTTACCTTTCTTTCACTCGGAGACCTTAAATTAATAAATCCTTATCATGGTTTATTCTTATCGTCAGTGCGGCAACTATTTTCGTACATGAACGAAATTTTTGCGAACAGTCGTTTGATTTATTTATTTATTATTATTATTTTTTTTTTTTTTTGCTCTCGATTTTTATATTTAAATCATTGTCATATAATTTGAAGTTTTGGTAACACAATATTTTATCGAAATATGTCCTAAAGGTGCGTTATATTTATTTTTTTGATTGGCAGTGAAATATAATATTTTTAATTCGTTTTTCTGGTAAAGATTATCTCCTGAAATTTTTAAAACAAATAAAATCAAATTTTATTAGTCGATATCGAATTATTTTAAATAATTAAGACGATTAGATGCAATGTAGTACGAAGGACGAAATACGTCAACAAATATTTGTTCGTTCACCCCGCGATTAAACTTTATATATCCACTCAGACGGTCAACTACAAATCGTGTACTTATATCATCTGTACTTAAACCTTTATTTAAATAATCTGTTCAAGGACATGCATTTTTATCATGATATTATGTAAATTAAAATGCCAAGTACAAAAATAGGAATTTTAAAAAATAATGTGCTGATCGATGGTCGCGCGACAAAAAGTTAAAACTGTTTTTCGACACAATGTAGTAAGAAATGTAACATTTTTCGGTAACATTATTTTTCCGCGTATACGTTAGCACCGCTTTATTTTTATTAATTATACGTATAATTTCAGTATAAAAAACAAACAAAAATGCGCGACCGCTCATCGGCCAACAAAAATCCACCCCTCACGGAAATCGCTTCGCGTGACAATTGGCCGATATCGGTACGTCGTGTTTATTATGTACAGTGTACATTGTACACGTTTCATCATTATAACTAAGACGTTATTATTATGCACCAGAGCAATGGTGCGTAACGCGGAGGTGGTGAAATTTCAATGACGAGTCGCCAACTACCACCAACGAGAAAAACTACGTGCCTACACTTATATACGTAGGATGTCGACTCATCGAAATACATTTGTTTAAAAGCCGTGCATCAAACAATGTTTCGTACCACTGCAGCTGAACACAATATCGCGTATACCTGCTGTGACCCTGTTATTGAAAGTCTACGAATAGTATTTGTATTTCAGCGGCATTGAAGTGTGCACAAGACTTCATATAATTTGTTCAAGGTACAAGCGTGTGAGTGTGTGTACACTCGTATATTATAGTTTTATATGCCACTTTGAGTGTGTTTTCTGTTGACAGACAGAGATAAACAACAAATAGCGACGGTTCGAAATAACTGAATCCGCGTAAACCGAGATCCGGTGTACACCAAGCGGCTTACTGTGCATAATATAGCGCACAACACTTTTTTTAAATGATTCATAACGGTAATGAAGTAAATATTCGCGGTACGAGTAAGTGATACGATGAAGTCACGACGTCGGTTGAACAACACACGCGCGTCGGATCGAAATAATTGTTTTGTAGTCAGTCTTCGGAACTTTCCGTCTAAGAATTGATCCGCTCCCATTTGCATTATTCTTCATGCAAATTCCATTTAATTTCCATTCGTCGTGATTCAATGCTTTCGAACAGACCGTATTCTCATTGTAGTTAAACGTGATCGTCCTTACTTTGCGATCAATAGAAAATAGAATAATTTTTCATTACTTACATTTCATGATTGTTTTTTTTTTCTAATTGTTTGAACAATATGGTCTGTCACGTTTAATTGATCGCACGATCATCGTAATGATATTGAGTGTCGGTCAGTTGTCGAATTGTTTTCCCATAATAATAAATATATTTACATATTTTGATTTCGTAATCGAATCATTACAATTAAAGACGAAAGTGTCCGAATTCATAACCCATCGAGAATAATAACAACGCATTACTGAATATATCGAATGGCACATACTCGAGGAATGTATTCTTAAAGTTCATTTATCCCGAACAACTATATAATTCTAACACATCAAATGTTATTTAGTTTCTTATCGCACGCAATTATACTTAACGGTTGTCATATTTTATCGTCTTCAAATATGTTTTCGGTGGACCGTCATAAATAATAATAACCAGTTTGTGAGCATACTTAACGTTCATAATATAATACACGACTGTATGCACTGTGGTCGTTCCCGTATAATAGTGTGTATTATGTTGCTGTGCAATGCAATATCTTATAAAGATAGTGCCAATGAGAAGAAGGGAGAGTGAGAAGGAAACTGGCAATGCGACGTTATAAAATTTGATGCGTTTTGTTTTCAAAACTGCGCCGTACATTAAAGTATACGCGTTATAATATGTACGTTACGCTAGCGGTAATAAACAGAATAAACGATTATAGGGGTAAAGTTACGCGTCACCGGGCGTCATATAAGAGGTAGAGAGCTCGCGCATTCCTGGTCGGAGTGGAAAACCGGGGCTCGAGCGTCTTAGACATTGGGGTGAGTGAGAAAATAAACCCGTTTTTTTTTTAAAACTGTAGATCAGTCTGTGTTACAATATTACTAAGCTCAAATCGAGCTCAATTAGTTTCTCTGTATAATTAGATTTAGTTACGGAAAGTAGGGTATTATCGTTTAAGACGTATTTTTTCGGCACAATAATGAATGATTAACTCGAATCACTTATGGTAATTCCTTAAAAAGCCGCTTACGCTTAATTTCCGACACGGACGCCGATTTACAATACGTATTTGTAGTCTCGTACTCTTAATCATACACTTGTATTTTATACGGACGGTAAATATTCCAGTTCAAATTTCGCACAATTCACGTGACGGTTTGATGTTTTCAAAAAACTAAATAAGATTAAAGGTCGGACAGCGAATGACCTCCGAATTAGCCACATAACTCGATTTATCCTACGTCAATGTATTTCGTCACAGCACAGCCCGATGAGTTTGATGAATTTCCACCTATATATATATACTAGCTGTCCCACCCGGCGTTGCCCGGGCAAAAGTTACCTCAGGTGAAAACATATCAAATATAAATGATTGTGTCACATGCAATAATTAGTGATCATAGGTAACTTAACACTCTGCACAAAACACGATATACGAATTTGATTCGTGTATCAGTTGACAAAAGCAAACTCAGTAGATTAGGTAACAGAAAATCCAAGAAAAATAACACTTACGACATTGACAGTTTGTTGATGTTTCAATTTTTACTTTTTCCGAATCGTTAAAATATGTTTAAAAACATCAAATACGTCATGAAGTCTTATTTAGCCTTTGAGTTATTGAATAATCGAATCCAGTTACCGTATTGTCATTGCATGTGGCGTCACATAAGTCATTACTAGCTAATACATGCGAGAGACATGTACTAGCCCTAAACCGTATTAAAGTCTTGTGGTGTAATACACTGATCTCGGGATAATTCGTTTGTAGTAAACTATCGTTAAGCGTGTAAAACATCTCTGTTACGTTCTCTTCCTATACACTTAGTATAATTATTCATCAACTATATTATTGAATTTCCAATACAAGCACGATACAACCATACAAAATAATACTTTTTTACAGGTTCTGGAAAAATAATCGATTTGCCAGAATACATATATACTAATATATTTATATACTTATATACTTTTGTTATTATATTTGTATGGTTTAATATACATATGATTGACAATAAGAAAAATTACTATTTTCTCTTTTTACGTGCATCTGTCGTATTCGATGTTTTTCCCGTTCTGACAGCCAATGACATTGCCTTCGACAGCATTGCGACTCAACAAAATCGAATTATTTTCCTCCGTTGATTTTCGAATCAGTGTCTTATTCAAATATTACTCCATATAATATTTCAGCGTGTATTTACCCCGGGGATGGTAAAAGTTTTCTATCGTTACTAGCGGTAGTAATGCCCTAAGATATTTTTGTCATGATACAGTAAGATTCGATAATAATTTACAAAGATTTTACTGATCAGCAGTGGTGTTCTTAGATCTTTTTATAGAAGAAAGAGGCGAATTTCATAAATGTATTAACATTTATGTATTTTTTCTAGTATGATAAAAATAATAAATAAATACAATTTGAAGAATAAAAGAGCATGAGTGGTAACTGCCCCATTCGCTTCTCTGGAAACACCTCTGCTACCCTTCCCCTTTAATAAACGAGTACTATTATACAGGGTACAAAATAACGGAGGCTACCGTAGCGAGGGAGGAACGCATTCTCGTCGTAGTTTAGGTCCCCAGGTCGAGTGCGTTTTATTCGTATGTATTAGTCATACACGATGCGTTTTAAAACCGTAATTTAACACAATCGGCATGATTAATTTGAACACCTCACGAATAACAAAGGTGTTTGGATGAATACTTTACTCCACTATTTGTTATAACGTAATTTTGTCCGTATTAAAAGAATTTATTTTTAATCATCAAGATAAAATCATACATTTTGAATTTCAAAGGAAAATAACCACTATAATCGTTTGAAAATAAGTGAATAAAAATTATTTATACATCTAAATCATGGTTAAAATATATACTCATTATAGACTTATAAAAAAATGTTAAGTTTTAAAAATATAAAATGTAACTTTCATATATTTTAATTAAAAAAAAAAGTAATAATAATAATAAAAAATACATTAACCTCATTTCTCATTAAAAATAAAAGATCAATCCCTGATATTTGTAAAAAAAAACTGACTAAAATAAGTCTTTTGATTTTACTTTTTTATTCTTGTTCTATGATACTTTGAGTAGATATTAATTTAAAATGTTTTTTTCTTAGTAAATATAAATTGAATAAATAAATTGAATTTTGTATTTTTTATTTTTTGTTTTTAAGTTTATCCTTAGGATATTAAAACTACCGTAAAAAGTCAATTCTGTATTGTATATTTGGTATCCGGTTTCTGATCTAATAAGTTTAGTCACTAGGCAGATTAAAGGATACAATTTAAGTCCCTCGATAAATTTTATCAGATACCACATCAGTAAAAACTACAGAGAGTATTTTGAATTAACTTATCCAGTAAAATGGTGTGATATAAAACTGTAACCTACTGAATCCCCATGAAACTAAAATATATAAGTCTCTTACAAGCGAGATGCTGAATAATACCTTACTACTCAAAATTTGACCATTAAAAAGAAAATAACAATATTTTTTAAGTTGAATCTTTTAATCAGCTATTAATTTGAATGGTTGATTTATGCTCAAAAATAGCCTACGCTTTATTTTAATCTTTAATATTCCGTGTTCTTTACTGAAAAAATAAATAATATTTTTCTCGAATTTAAGGTTAAAATATATGGTAGATAAAATATAAAATATCTATTCGTATCTAATATTTATATCTAATATATTTTTAAAATAATTATAATTTACAATATTCAGTAACGTTTCCACGTAACTTAATGTAAACAACATGTTAATGACGTTTTTGACCTCGTCTGTTTACACTGCAGATTGAGTGTTTTAACGTTAAGAAAGTTTTTTTTTACTGCCTTAAGATTTAAACGAACTTCAAAGTTACTTCGTTCAAAGACCATATCGAATAAGTTTTATCTTTGGTAATAATAACACAGCGGGAAACAATGTGCATACGGTTTGCAAACTTATAATCCTTTCTATGAAATCACTTGAAATAATACTCATATGTAGATAGTCGATAATTCAAAATACCGAAGTTTATTGGCTTTATATTTATATTTCTACGACATATTGTTTACTGATAAACGTTAGAATAATTTACAATGTATTGTTTAACACAAACACAAATATCAGGAATTCATTTGGATATATTTTTATTTGTCCGTTTCGAGTTATTTCAAGAATTTGATATTTTTAAACAAAAATAATAACGCAGTCAGTAAAAATCGTTTCATTATCAATGTTGATTTACAGTTAAATTATTAAATCAACATATAATTTCAATTTTATATAGATCAATTATTACGTTAATACTCACACATTTTTATGAATTTAAAAATTATTCACGGAAACTCTTTTTTTTTTTATCCACAGAGTTTATCAATCACGCAAAATATAACCTACGGTATCATCTTATATAAATTATTTTAAAAAATTATTAAACTAACGAATTAATTTTTATGTTAACTTACCAGCGAGCTTACCACTGTTTTTTCGTTATGTTTAATATTTCGTTAACATTGTTTGATAACCAAAGTACTACTTTAAAAGATGGAATTAATTTAATCTGGTATCATTAAAAAGTCAACAAAAAAAAAAAGGCTTTTTAACTGTAAATGTATAAATAATGATAATTGTATATATTATACCGAGCTAGAAAATTTCATTACACAACGATTAATTGTATAAAAACTTTAAGCTATTTTAAGGTTAATTATTATTATTATTATAATGTTACAAATTAATGAAACTTCAATCAGTCTTCATACAATGTTAGTTTTATTTTTTACAAATGAGTGAACTTAAAAAGTAAAAACAGAAACTTTGTTCAAAATGCAGTTTATTAAATGTAAATCATATGAAAATAATTTAGAATTATTCTAGTTCAAGTTTAATGTAATTTTCAGACAAAATCAAACGAAACTAAGAGAAGTTTGATCCGTAAAACATCAAAACATCGAAACACATTATTATACGTTATTAACTCCTCAAAATTTCACTTTAATAATTAATAATAATTAAATTAAATTCAGTCTGAGACTGCTATTAGCCCCTCCGAGTTAATAACTATAACATTTCTTACAATATTTTTATAAATACGAATTTAACAAATAAATTATAAAATTAAGTTATGAAAAAATTAATAATTGATTATTCTATTAAATTGACATTTAAAATTATTATTATTATGAAAAAAAAATAGTATAATTTGATAATTAACAGTCGTAAACTAATAATTTCTACATTCAGACAAATTTATAATATATCGAATGAGAAAGACCATTTCTAAATTTGAATGAGAATGTTTTTTATGAGCCTCGCTTAGTTTAGAATAATTAAAAAAATGGTCTACACTGTTGGTAAAAAAAAAATACTGTTTTTTTTACGTATCTAACAGTTACATGAGTTATATTTTTTAAATTATTTTTTTATTATTTGTTTTAACCTTTAGGTACACAAACTTTTATGTACGTGAAAAACACCATATGTGGCCAAAGTCACTTTGTTTAAATTAATTTTAAATTACTGTACCGTTCCCTTAAATACAAACTAATCTATATTTAAGAAGATTTGATTATTTATGTACCATGAATATAAAGTTAATATTCATTAAATGAAGTTTTAAAGTTTCTTAATTTAAAAAATATTTGAACCACATTAATTAAGAAAAAGTAAAATAGTATATAAATAAACAAATAGTTAATGTACAGAAATTAATTAATTAATTAACTAAATCATAGCCTGGAATATTATTATATTTCTACTTTACTAATATTAATTTACGAGTATTAATCATTTATTCATTTTTAAATTAAATGTCTTATTATTTTATAATGTAAAAATAGTATTTATTTATTTTTCTTAATTAAAAAATAATTATATTATTATTTGTATTGTCAAATATATTTAAGGAAATTATATTTCAATTTAAAATTGTATAAATTGACATAATCACAGAAAAATTATTGCAAGAAAGGATTAAAAAGGATATTTTCGCTCAGCATTGAAATTCAGAATGGCTATATATAGTTATTTATTGGATTCATTAGATTTTAAAATTGAATACAACATGCATATGTTTCATGAAAAATTATATAATATATGTCATAAAAAACAAATGTTTTTTAATAAATCTAGTTAAGTCAGACTACTAAAGTAATAATTACATGATAATTTTATATATTATTAACTCTGTATTGACTAAAAGTCAAATAATTGGATGTCTTGAAAAGAACAAAAGGCGATCAATTGAGCAATATACGAATGACAAAAATAATGTCAACCAGTCGACCAGTCGAAAAGAGATTTTGAAAAATCACTATCGCAACTCATTTATGTTAAATTTCAAAAGAAATATCTACTAAATATTACACACCAAACTGTCTAATACGTTATTCATATATATTTATTATTTGTTATAGTTATTAATTTACATACGTATTTCTTCTTTGTTAACTTAGTTTCCAACATACACTTTATTAATATATTTGAAAATTACTATTATAATGACTCGTACCGATGCCATATGCTAATAATAATAATATAATAAAATCGATGGTTAACATTAAGTGTGAACGTCGTACAAAATTTTCAAGCTAATAAATTATTCTGTTATTCTCATTGTTAACATTAAGGTGATTTAGTGGTTTAATTTTCATATGTTTCATATTTCCAAACCTAGATCGGGGTAATGGCTTATGCCCAGTTCATCGAAAAAAAGAAAGAATTTTACTTCATCTTAAAAATTTCCTAATTTGCCAACATCCAGTTTGCGACAAAAATTCAAGGGTTTTTAAAATTGCCAATTCATCGACATATTTCATTAATATATATTTTTATGGTACTTTTAATTACTTAAAATAAAAATAAAATCTTTGAATTATTATAAAATATTAAAATAATCATGAGATTACTACATTGATAGTTGATAAGATAATCGAAAAAATACCAATTTGATGTTACAAACGAAGACTGTGATTTAGTTATTAGTATTATTTTACAAATGTGAGTACCCATCACTACAAAGTCTTCTTCCAACACTATAATTTTTCTTAGTAAACTTATCATGGGTTAATTTTTAAAATCAGTCTGAAAAAGGTCAGGATGTGTTTGTAGTGGATACGTAACTACATTTGTAGAATAAACCGAACACGCGACAAAAACTCCTCGATTGAACTTGTTCATTAATCTTTCGATCTGTCGCGAGCGAAAAGCAAACGAGTTCCGGTCGACTACAGTCGCTAGAATCATGTCCAAACTAGTTGTGTTGGATTTCGTTGACCCGACCGAAGGAAACGACTGTCCTACAGGAGTGATTAGTGATAACACGTACTATGCGATCGAAAGCGTTCACGAAGTCCTTTGTATCGGAAAGGTACGCGAATGGATCGGGTTACATTCAAATAGCTTACTAAAGAATATAAATAAAAAAATAAAAATCTGTGAAGTTCAAAAACGAGGCAGGGAAAGGAAACGGTATAGGGCGTACGTTTAAAAATCGCTGTTGTTCCGTGCACGGCTAGTGACGAATAAAAGCAATAGAAGTAATATTATGTACGAGCATTTTTAGTGTACGAAATGATTTTATCTGTACTACGCGCGGTAAAGATTGCCGACACATATAGCCCTGAAATATTGTGATTCGAAGTATTCCTACTATATAATCGTACTACTATTGTCCTTTGTATCCGGTATGTCAACTATATGTATAGTATTTCGATGAGCTGCTTTTAGTGTTGCTATTCGAGTACAGATCCTGGCAGCGACATCTGCCGTTACCATAGTATTATAGTGTTATTCGGTTGCGACGAAGGAAAAACGATATCGTAATCGTGACAGATGGCGCTGTTGTACTTGTAACGAAATTTAATCCCTAGGTACAACGAGCGAAGGGTTTCATACGGATTTCCAGTAGATTTTGGTAAAAACTAAAACATATCCTAAAGGCGAATTTCATTTTTAGATGTTTATATACAATAATATTTATATAATAAAAATTAAAATTCGAAAATGTCTACGAAGGTTACCTGGTTAATAGACGAAATGAAAAAAACTATCCTGTCAAAGGTAGTCGTGAGCGTATCACAAACAAACTCAACTGTTATACTACTGCATAAGTCATACTGGATATTGTAATATTATTATGGATCTATTCAATGTATCATCTACAACAGATTCTAGATAATTCAAAGTAAAATTAATCCCTGATAGAATTTTAAATAATATTTTTTTATTTTATTATTTTAAACACATATACGAGCTAGAGTCCCTATTACAAAAGTATAGCATTGTACTTTAATACAACTTGAATTGAAATATAAGAAATAACAATTTAAATGAAAAAATAAAATAAAACATTTAAATATAAACATAAATTATAAGAAGGTGGAATCAACATTTGCATAAGACATAAGACGCCTAAAAACTCCGTACATATCTAGTATTTAAGTATGGAATATGGAAGGGATCAGTTGTACGGGTAGTTATCAATTGAACCTTAAAGTTAACCAAAGCGAGTAGAGAGGAAGAATCAGCTTTACTTTCCAACTATCCCTTCAAAAAGGTATACACATGGCATGCCTACTTAGCGAGTGTGGCTAGATTAAGTGCGTTTGAAACCAGGGTATATTCATAAAGATCGTATGGTATGTTCAATAAATAACTCAAAAACTTCAAAAACCTGCGTTACACCATAATTATATTAAATTATAATATATATATATATATATATATGTTATTTAATATTAATCAATTATTATTTAAATTATTATTTAAACTATGAATATACTACCCTTAATTATCCACACGAATCATAGAAAATTGAAAATAATTTTTTCGTTTTACTTAAATTCCTTCATGTGTCTACGATCTATGCTTGTATACGCGATGATCACGTAAAATACTCGTACACTACAACAACTTTTTTTTAATAAAAAAAAATCATATATCTTGTATTTATACTATAATAATACTATAAACATTTTATGACCGATTTGAATAAATACTATAATCATCCACGTTATAATTTTATAATTATATTATCTCACTGCTTATCCGAAACGAATGTAACTGTAAGCACGCTTATCACGGTCCAACTGCAAATAGTTTTTAATTGTATAGCAAATAAATATTATTTTTAGCATTAATGTGTTAAATAATTGTTACCTAAAATCGAAAACAAAGTGTACTATCATAACTGTGTGGTTCATCCAGATGAATAAATATTGTGCTTTCATTATTTAAATTTTTTTTTTTTATTGCTATTGTTGATCTGTCGTAATCCGAACTTATCGGTACGTCTATGCACACATGATTCCATACCGATTGGAAATCACCATAATAATTTAATTTATACTATTTTAAATTTTAACACTATTCAAGTGAGCTGAGGTTATTTTTATTGAAATATTTAATTGGTTTCGCGTATACCTATTACATGAATGTACCTATGCGTCGGCGTGTTCGTTAACAAAATAAAATTAAAAACATACCTACACTGCATGAACGAATTCCCCTGATGACTGAATTGTGTAACGTTTTAATAAGGGAAAAAAACAAATTGCTCAGCGTCGCATAGTGCGGATCTTGTAAAAAAAAAAATGTATATATTCATAGGGGATTGTAAAATATAATTTTACTCGAGATTCCATTCAAAAACGGTTTCAACCAACGGGAAAAATGTTTTCAACAATAATAGATGATATTGTATGCATTTGTATTTAAATATGAATGCACGTGTTCTGCAGTTTTTTTTTTATAATAATTACGTTATCCTGTAAAAAAATTAAAATAATTTCTGGACTGACTTGATTACTACACTATTGTTTCACATACTTGGGAGTTTTTGAAAATCCGTGTGACTGACAACAGACTGATATAAAAATGTGATACAATCGTAAGCCGAAATAAACAGGAACAAATATCATAGCTACGGGTTTCGTATTTATTATACGACACCTGATTGTTATCGATTGCAACAACGAATCCTAGCCGAATAACGGGAAAAGATGTTTTTTGTGCTAAACATGGCCCGTTACAATGCACCGTCCGAGTTGCACTCAATTTTAAAAACGTGTCGCGGAATGTTATATATCATTAGACATTATTACCTTGATCACAATGGTACAATATTATTACGCTCTAATATTTTACCCCGGACGTTCGTATTCGCACACAACACAAAATTATGATGCACTGCGGTCTCGCGTAAAATATTAGAGCGTAATAATAGGTTGAAGAAGTTCCTGCGAAAAACACTTGTTCACCAACTCATTGAGTCTCATCATCCTCTTGTATTCTACTACGGTTACTGATCATAGGGTATTAACAATTCATCGATTCAAAAAAAAAAAAAAAAAACAGTTATATTAATTTAAACCGTAACCACTAACGTTTCGACAGTCAGCCGATTGGGCGATTACGTACCTTTTATATATTTATCGTTTTTAATTAGAAAAACGTGTATCCAACCAGAGCTACAGTTATATGTACTGATTATTTTGGCTATAAAGTAGAATTGTCTGTGACAAATATCATGGACGAGGACGGCTGTTAATGCACAAATAGTCACAACAATATGAATTTTCAAATCTCACGAATAAAATTTAATAGTGCTAATCACACATCTGCAAACATAGATCGCAATGCTATAATTTTTACGATATTTCTGTATTATCTGTATGTGAAATATTTTTTTTTGACCGACACTATTGTAATTTTTATCAACGAATGATAGCATTCGGCAACGTTACATCGGTTTTAGAAGATTTATGAATATTTAGATTTGATATAATCTTTCTAAATACATAAATTACATAATATACTATATACATATATAATGTATAATTTTTCATTTAATTCATAACTATATTATCACTGTTGATCATCATTGTTGGAAAATATTTTTTTAATTTTTAATTTCTTTTTTTGTCATAACAACATTCTACTTTATTGTGTAAACAACCAACAATGGTTAGAGTGAACTATAGAGAGACTTTTCTCAGGATTAAAATCAAATTCAATGACGAGCAATAAACTAGTACAACGTTAATTTGGCAAGAAAAACGGTACGTGGAACGACCAGTAAATTGTATTTACGTCTACCCGAGGCATTATCAGTTATATCAGGTAATTCAGTAAAAGGACGTTAACTTGAAAGTTTACGTGCATTTCTTGATTTTCTTGATAAGTAACAATGGAACCCCAATACGACCTGACATTAGTGGTAGATAATATCATTATAATATTACGAACGAGTCCCATTCGTTTTTATTATTAGTAACATTACAGTATGATAACATAAGTATACCCGATATGCGATTTTGAGTTCTAAACATTGATTTCTTTTTTTCTTTTATCTGAGCATATATTATCATCAGGATTCCAGACTTAAAACATAAAAAAACATTAAAAAAATATATGTGTGTATATATATATATATATATATTATGCACTTTTACAAAATTTGTAAAATTTATAGTTATTTTCGTTAGCTAATAAACGGAACAAAAAAAAATAATGTATTTGAAATTCGTCAAGTATTTTCACAAAATAGATTATTTATTCAATAATAAATGTATTATATTATATTATGTATGATAAAATGTTTACCGTAGAAATTGTACTTGTAAAATGTTTTGGAATATTTTCAGTTCTGGAAACTACTACGTTTAATAAAATACAAACGATTAGGTTGAAAATGATACGGTTTCATATTTATCCGCATGTAATGTAATTATGCTTGAATTACGAGTTCCAAATCGTTGCGATAAAATTCTCCTGAACCAAATTTGAAACACTATAATCTGTATTGGGAACAATACTAGCCTATTTGAACAGAAAAATCGAACAATACGCACAAAATCGAAAACTAAAACATTTAAGAGTTATCGAGCCTGTGCGTCCGCAGCGTTTACCATGATACATAGTTTTGTGAAAGTAATGACGTCACGCAAAATAATCAGCAACGAGTCGATAGGTATATGTATCGTTATAACGACACAGTTGCTATTAAATGTCGTATTATTTTTCCGAATGTCACTAGGAGGCCTGTGCACTAATAATTCACTATATATTTATGAAAAAGCGATTGTCCGTCTATACGTAGTCAGGAATAGTTTGTAATGAAAACACGCAACGTGTAATCGGTTTCCGGTCGGCTATCTTCGATTTTGGCGTTGACAAATTGTCAAGAACACTCATCCGAAACACGTTCGCTTTAGTCTGTAACGTGCCCAGTGTTTGGTTCGGCAGTGTACCTATTTGAAGTGTCATTAATAGTATTAAATGCAGAACAGAGAATACTAGATGATGATATTACGGTTATTTTCTGAACACTTCAAATAAATCAACATGAACAATTCGATAGTTAAACGTTGACGATATAAACATGTATAGCCTATACACTGGATTACTGGATACGTCTGAAGTTGGCGCAGAACCGGAGCACTGCTAATATATGCTGCTGGATTGTGTGCTCGTCGGTTTCTCTTTCGCTCGTTTGATTGTTTTCGCCCATTGGTTGCCCTTGTCTTCGTTGATCACGTTCGAATAATGATGACGTTGTTTTGAACTCCGTGGCTTTTTCCTTATTATTATTATTATTATTGTTATTTGGTTGTTTTTCAATTCGTCCGTGTCAGGTTTTACATTTACTTGTCTCTACTTTTACGTGGTTCGTGGTTTTTCGCGTACATTATGTTGATTTATATTTTATAATAATGTTTTACGTGGACGTATACATAGTGATTACGAAGTTCGTATGGAACAAAATGCAGTACATGTTGTACATTATAAGTCGAACGGCCGATTAATCTTGACAATTGAAATATATCGTCTGGTAAAACATATTATAAGAATGCACTCGGATTCCTATTATCCCATCCGGTAGATTAAATAACAATGCTAAAGTAGCGTCATTAGAGCGTGTCACGTCCGGTCGTCCGGTCGAGGTTACCTATATACGCATAAACTTTTTACGCCGATTGGACAAGAGTTTACCGTACATACGCAATACGTGTTTACATGTTGTACAAGTCCACGTTTTGTATCCGCTTCGGGGCCGGCTGTAGTTCCAGAAATTGTTTTTAGTATAGTTATGACGTGGATTTATTGACGACCGTGCACTGCAATTCATTGTACTGTCATAATATTGATTTACCCGGATCCATAGGGAGTGAGCAAAGGGCCTTTGTAATACACGTCTTCGCAATGTACATATTAAAAGTTTTCGTCTATCAGACGTTCTAATAATTTATCAAATAATTAGTCGTAAAAACTTAGTTTCATACGTGTATTCACTTGTCGTTTAATGCGTATCGTTTTATCATGTTCAACAAATTAAACCGTACAAATTAATACATCTATAATATATTATATGCATAGATTAAAGGCAGCTTGTTTAGAAGCACCATCTATCGGGGCACCGTACGGGTGATGTGGTAAAATATATGACAATGCTTAAGTCGAGTAGTATATTAAAATGTTATTTAAAAGTTAATTTTTCAATACACATTTAGTGATTCAGAGTCATTAAGTGATTTGAACGCAGCGAAAACAAACTTTTGGGCAAATTTATATTTACATATCTTCATATTTATAATTCTACTGTACGTGTGTATGTAATTGAACTCTTTCTAAACGGTTGAATCGATTTGAATGATTTTTTGTGTATGCATTCATTCATTCATTTAAATTCATCCAAAACAACTCAAATGTTTCGTCTTGCATTTATTGTTGGTTAATGTTCCTGGACCGACATCCTTCCAATACTTACGAACAGTCAATGGAATTTTGTAGGACACTTATCATGATGCGTGTCGCGAATTATTTTTGTTGGTAGATGACAACCATTGGAATATTACACTTGCAGATGCAGCATTGAGTTCTTCTTCTCATCAAATTCGTCAATTATTCACCATATTATTGACGGCATGTTTTCCATCTCAAGCTTCTGTCCTCTGGAATAAATATAAAGATTCCATGAGTGACGACATTCTGTATCTTATTCGGATCGCTGATCAAGATCCCAATATCGATTTTTTACCGGAAATATATATCGAGGCGCTAATAAAGATTGAAGATATTTGCATTCTGATTTCGAATATGCCACTCATTCACTTTTACGTTGGAAAACTATTAAGTTTATTCATTCAGTTCTCAGGAATTGACTAAAAATATTGTTGATCAACTCGAATTAAGATAAAAATAAACAAACATTATTGATTATAACGAATTATTTTTAGAAAAATTGAAATTATTTCAAAATAAAGAATAATGAAATGATTATATTATTTGTCTTTCATTTCATATTTTGTTTAATATCCTAATCGCTTGAAATATCATGTAGAACACAACGTTTGTCGGGTCCGCTAGTGTATATATATATACATCCTAATCTATGAAAAACAGTTCTGACGAGTGTCGATATAATTATACGAGTAAAACGATCGCACGAAATGTTTACACAGATGTTATTGTCATATAAATATATTTGTTTGAAGAACAAATATAATATTTTCAAAAATAAATGCGATTGAACAACATGACACTTGTTTTTTCTCCCCTTACATTATTGAATTCAAAAGAAAAAAATGTATGTATTTACAAAAATGTTTCCATAAGAATAGTTCAGTTTCTGAGTTCAATTCTGTACGTAAATATCGATCTAAAACCGATGAGCTACTGCTACTAAATCAATTCGAAGTAACTCGACTTAAATTAATATTTGAATAATTAAATCTTCGTCATATCATCAAAACTTGAAAAAACTAATTTTTTTTAGTATAAACAATCTTCAACATATTTTGTATCTGTATCTTAGACCTATGATTTCATGAGTACAACGACATTTACTTAATGAAGTTTATGGAGAAAAAAAAAACGTTGTCTATTATAAATATAAATCTCATAACCTCTATATAAAACTTAAATACCAGTCACACACTACCTAATCCGTGTACAAGTAAACCTGCCATTCTGATACATTGGAAATATTGTGTTAGAGTGCTTATAACTGTAAAATGTATAGGCTTACTAAGAAAGTATTTTTTGATAATTGCATTTTATAAGCTCAGAATTTAAGCTCTGGACATATAAATTGTTTTCATTTTTTCGTTGCCTTAAGATATTTAACATAGTTTAATATGTTAATTTTAATAATGATCGATTGAGATGTATACATATTTATGAATTAATATTGTATAACAATAAATAAGAATAAATATCATTGGTTCGTTCCTAAAGTAACTCTAATCCTCATATTATAACAAATATTCATTATGCGTTTTAAACTAATTTATTATGTAATTATTGAATATTTTTTTAAATTTATAATATAAATAAACGAAAAAAATTTAATTACACAACGATTATGCGCTTTTATTCGACTGACATTTTTTTACCTTAAATGGTGAAATATCTTCGGAGTGAGGTTGTTACATTTAATTGCGTAAATTAATATATGCACTCGAAGTCAACGAAAATATAAAATATATTGTATCGTTCTGATTTACTTCATTCGATTTATTCGAAATGTTCAAACTTGATAAACGTGAGTGTTTATTGCATATTGTATTCCCACCAAACGATGTGATAAAACGGAATCTCATTAAAAATGTAATCCTCTTTAACCTGACTATTCACCGTATCATTCACACTGACCCGCATCCCTTGACCTACCCTATCATCTTATTTGTTAGATCGGTAACTTATTTAATATTTATGCCCACGAAAATTCATTGTTCGAAAGAAAACATTACCAACAGTTCAAGCTTTTTATTTATATTCTTCGAACTATTTACTCATTATATAATACGTTCGGGGTAAAGATGAATTTATATTTATCGCAAACCCATTAGAGCTGAGATAAAATGAAACAAAAAAATTGCAGTGAGTGGTGCATATTTTTTTTAGATAACCATCGAGCATGTTTACCTTTTAATTAATGGGAAATCTTTTATTAAAACCTCTTATTGGTGATTAGCAGATGGGTTTGATAAGGTCAGACCTTGTTCCCATCGTTTTGTAATTTTTAAATCCAAATAGCTTTTATGTAGTATAAAAAAAATATATCTACATCGTCTATATCTTAATCAGTATCATGTTATTATTATCATATCAAAATAAATGTAAAACTCAATAAACAAAAATGTTTTTATAATACTGTTCGATTTTTTTTTTTTACACGTCTTGCATTATTCCGCTTAACATTTATTCGTGTACAAATCTATGAGTTATTACGAAACGGAAAATTAACTATCACGCAAAACGAACGTTTAGTAAATTTAACTTCGACAAAAATTTTAACCGCTATTAACCATCAACCGTGTACTCGTATCGTTTTCGCTGTGCACCCGGCACGAGTAACAGATCGAAAAACACATTCCTCGCCGCACTCGAAATCCAAAGGAAACCACGAGCCGACCGTAGTATGCGTCTTACGAATCGAACGGCCGGCAAGGGGACTTGTTCTAAATCGCGGTCCCACCACCGGGGCCCGTGTTTCTCTGGATCCCGACCACACGCGTTATTCGTAGACGGCTGCGCATCATCCCATCCCGCCCCGCCGCACATGGCATGGCGCGCGCGGGACAGCAACGGTTTCCGTTTCCCGTTGCCATTTATCATTCCGAAGAGCTACGATTACTTTTTACACCGCCGACGTATTCTCGTCGCCCGGAGTTTGTCAGTCGCGCGGAAAACGCGCTTCTATTGTTGTAACAGCCGAGTGCGCGACCGAGTCGTGAATTGATGAACACGGGCGCGAGTGTGCGCACGGAGAGGACGGTGATTGAGGGATTATGGGCGAAAACATCCGTTCAAGAGACGGGCTTAGTCGGAGGACTTGATGGTAATTGTAACGGCGAACGTAATTAACGATGAATACGTTAACGTAAAACGTAATTCGTTTCGGAAAATTCACCGCATATATATATATATATAATCATACATGCATTAACGCTACGTGCACGTGTTTGTGTAAGATTGTACGATTTCTTCGACGTTGGTTAAATATTAAAACGTATGACCACGGTTTGACGAACGTAATAGTTGGACAATTTGCGCTGACAAACTTTTTGTGAAATTTTTTTCTTTTCTTAACATTTTTTTAGCATTGTTCAACGATGTATTCGAAAATGATTGATACAAGGTACTAGATCCAGAAAAAATTCTCCGTAACGGACAAACGAGCACTACGAATAGTAAATAATGAATCAAACATTTTCCTAGACAGCGGTAATAACTTATTACTAATAAGTTATTGGTATGTTCGAGTCATTATTTTTACACTTGGCGTTGAGAAATTAAAATTTTAATTTTCGTATAGGAATTTTAAGGGCCTTTTAAGATACTACGAGTTTCCTAAGTTATCGAGTTACCGAGATCTTCAAGTTATTGGAACGGCTTAAATTATGTAAATATGAATTTCCCGCTGTTGGTAGTAATGTAATATAATCTACAGTCCGTTTAAATGCCGTGCAAAATAAATAGAACGGTCATTTTTCAGCCGAATAACACAATTCGATTTATCGCGTTTTATTTTCAACCAAATCGACAATACCTTATTGACATTTTTACGGGTCCCTTTCAAAACGCATCACAAACGATCGTGAAACGTTTCTAATCTTACTGCACAACAATACATTCTGAGACGAGTATAATAATGTTCATAGTCTTGGAATAATAGTTAATCGAAAAATAAACCGGTGGCGACGAGTAATCAAAAACCTATTGAATTCGAACGGTTGATGAAAGAAAAAAACTTCTATGTCTATCCAGCGCAATACGGGGCACCGAGGTAAAAGTTACTGAATTTCAGTCGCGACCAGTCATTCAACGGCTCGAATTGAACGTATTTCAATTCGACCTTTTCAATTAACTCGTCCTAGTGAGCTCGGCCTTAGAGAATATCGTATCTATTCACCGCATCATCATGATGCACAAACGTACAATACGTACGTCTGATTAAATCGATCGTTTGGAGAACGGATGAAAAATAAAAACAAACGCATATTGTACATAGTACACGCCATTTATAGCGTCTCGGGTGTATGTTCGTGTATTGCGTGGCGCAGCAATAAGTGCCGTACGCCGTATCGTGACATACAACATGAACTCGTTTCGGTTTTTAGTGCGGTCGTAACACCGAAGTCCTCGAAAACATCGCGAGATCACGCGTCATTACGGTCCCATTGGCTTTTAAAACTGTACACTTTTCGGTCGGCCCGAGTCTCGCGACTCATCATCAATCCACTGCGATACGCGCGTGTATCGTCCGCATTGAAACGATTGCCGTTACGAGGACGCAATCAAATGCCGAGACTGCACTAAAATTGCTTTACGATACATCCCTCATACACCCCCCCCCAAAACTCATCGTTAACACTTTCCTCCCGAGTCCCGATCGTAAATTGTTGTTGTGTCGTCGTAGTCGTCGTCGTCGTCGGGGAAAAATCTACCAGGCGGAATTACGCACAATTACTCGGTAGAGACATTATTTTTATGAGAAAACCGTTAGTCCGTTTAATCTCACCGACACTCGTCCAGTGTTGGTGTAATTGAAATAAAAAAAAAAAAAAATTAATAAAAATAAATTTAATTTAATTTAATCGTCATACGTATGAGTTTACAGACCGATTGGAGAAATGGTAATAGTGAACTCTGACTGGATCTCAGTCATTGAAATCCCTGAGTATTACAATCCATGTAGATGATAGTTATGTACATAGACAAAACATTTTTGGTTTTAGACGTATTGCTCACTGGTTTATTGTTTGTAATGATGTACATCATACGAGAATATCATTTTTTTTTTCAATTAATAAATAACAGCTCGTTCGGCTTGCGCCCAGAAGTACGCATTTCCAATAATAATGGCCAAACCTAACGGTACACTATTATCAGCTTTAATACGTCAACATTCAAATTTTACTTTATTTGATCAAATGATCATCCCGTTTCACTATCTAACACAACACGTTTATCAGACCTTTTAAGAAACTTTGCGAGATCCCCCCCCCAACTTTTTAACCGTTTAAAATGAAGAAGCTCTGTCGTCAGTGTATGCACATAGATTTTATGAATCAAGTGCTACGTAATTTCAGTGTCTAAATATAAGTTCTGTACGGAAGTTCTGTTCGAGAAGTTGACCCGAGTCCGAATCTCTGTAATTAAAAATACATAAGGTTTTTTAAAAAAAAAAAATTCACTTTAAACATTCTCTAAATTTAAAGTCACATTAGAGATTTTATATTCTATCGATCATTTACATAAGGCGACACATTTTTCCATATCCAATGATACCAAAACCTCATTTTGCCCATTGACGCGTAGCAGATTTTTCAACATAAAGACGATCATAATATACGGTTCTTATCACGTAACTGTACGTATACGACTGCGGGAAATTTCGTCGAATATAGCATGACATGATTCAAATATGTCTTAAGTATTACGGTCTCGCATTTAATGAAAAATAATTAAACACTTATCGATAAAATGTATTAACGAATTCGGTCCAAGGGAAAAAATGTTTACTACATTTATTATTATTATACGACAATGCGTCACATTGCTGTCGGATAGCGAAAAACAACTCAGTGATAGTCTGAAACTTATAATTACTTTTTTGCCATTTAAATGTTTCAAACGCTAACAGTAGAAACTTTCGGGCTTAGACGACAGTTAAATATTTGAATTACTAAAGATATCACGCACGAACAACGTTGGGGTAATAACTTTTTAAAAACTATTAATATATTCGCTATCAAATGATGTTAAACGTGAGATAATTGTTTCAAGATGTTATATTATGATGTAATGCCTGTCATATAATTTTGTTTCACAACTAAAATACAATAATGAATGCTATGCAAGTATCTGCATAGTTGGTTTAAAACGATATACGCAAATTTTTTTGTTGAGGAAAATTAAAAAAAAAAAAACTATTTCACACAAATACACTGTTAATTGTGAGTAAGATACAAATTTCAAAACTTTAAAAAAAAACGCCGAGAATGCATGTAAAAGACTTTAAATGACATTCCTAACAATATTATGTTAGAAAATTATTGTAAAGTATTGATAAAACTCGACTCGTAAACGTAATAACCAAACTAATAATTATTATTTTAATTTATTGTACAAATATTATGCGTAAAAAACGGTCGTTCATTTTTTACGTTTCGTTTAATCAAACCAATGGAGAACTTTTTAACAATTATTATTATTATTATTTGTCGGACGATCGTAATATTTACTATGATCAGATGCGAGCAGATATTAAACTTGGGAAACATATGGGACGCGTGAAAAAAATGTCTTCGCTACTTGCTTTAACAATATAGTTATCGATATGCATATAGCTGTAATGGTATGAACCAAAATCGTTAAAAGCTATGCATCGGCATAACAATATTAATAATATACAATATTGTGTACTATTGTACATAACACGCGTTCCGTTCGCCACGAGCTGCTCGAAATATGAGCTTAGTTTTACTCTTTCGCACGTGTTAATATCAAAAGTTCACCGTCTGTTCCGCGCGTGACAACTGCACTACAAGAACATTCTCTTTTCATACGTGTACAAAGTGCGCTTTCATGTTTTTGCCGCTTTTGAACAACAGAGTTCTGCGCCCGCACGCGCACCCGTAAACCTTATAATATAATAACAAAGTTATACCTATTGAATGGGGAGGGGGAAAAAAAAAAACAACAGTAATTTCAGCTGATTACAATCGAAAAAGAAATAATAATGTTTCGCAACAGTAATGCTCGATTAACGTCTGCAGCCCGCGTGCATATAATATGGCGTTGTACCGTCATATGAACATGAAATATGATGTACTGTTAAAACTAACGCTCGGTTCGCAAAAGTTTTCCCGGCAATGGAAAAATAAAAAAATAAACAAGGAAAATGAAATCAAACAGGTCGTACGCACGTATGATATTGTTACAACAACAATCATTATTGCTACGATTTATACTTGTGGAAAAAAAAAAACCTCCCGCATTAAGTCGCGGAGTACGAGCGTGCGAGCGAACGTAATAATTATGCGATATTATTTACAGTCGAGAACAACACCAAGCGTACGTAACACGGCCGTGGTATACGACTCGCGTTGATTTATTGCACTCGCGTGAAAGAGTAAAAAACAAAAAAAAAAATTAAGGCCGAATGTAACGTAATTTTATGCGAGCCGTGTCGTCGTGCACTTTAATGTGCTCTAATATGATCAACGAACAAATCAGAGTTGTGCAAGGTGACCGCAGTATTATTTAAAACGAAATAATAGTACACCGAGGTTTTTGTTCTCCGTCGATTTGATTTGATTTTCCCGGGCAGTTTTACTGCGGTGCTCGGTCAGCGAATAATCCAAGTGAATGCAATACAATATTATGTGACCGCGGAACGCGTGTGCTCACCGATTTCTACGGAACGAACGAATTAAAACTTGACGAATGGAATACCCTGTCGTCGTGTTATCCGAACCGCGTTCGATGTTAGACAGGAATCGCGTGTTTTATTCGATGAGTTTTATTCGTTTTTTCGCAACGTTCGTGAGTGTATTGTCACCGCGAATAATATGGTTGTCGATGAACGCGATACCGGTCAAAATATCACATAATCATTGCGATTATTATAATGTAATGAACGATAATGTTATGGTTCACTCGAAAACGAAATATAATTTTATAATAAACACGTACAAATGTTATACGAATCGACAATTACCAATCGGGAACAATCGGAATCTACTTGTTAAAACATGGAGGAACGCACGTATGATTTATTACTACCGACGCAAAAGTTTTTCGATGAAAAGTATGCCGACTTTTCAAATATTAATCTGCGATGGAATTGTGAGAGCGATACCGATGTATAATTTAATTGCTATTTAAAAATGAAATCAGTTTCGAACTGTCACACATATTTCGGTTATTTTAAGTGCATACATGCATGTAAATTTCCTACGATTTGTGTTAAGTCCCTAACCCTAATAATTATATACTTAATACGGAATTTGATAGAAAATAAAACGTTTTGTTCGGCAGTATAAATTTTAAATCAACTTCACTGCACTTAATAGCTTTTTGTATGCATAATATATCGCGGTGTGATTACTAATTGTCCATGCATCAAACATGAAACTGAATTGATAATCATACGTTTCTAAACCTCGATCAATCTGGATCCATAAATATTATAACTCCAGAGTTCATAATCGGCGCTGCAAAATAGAAGCGTTTATTTTTTAATTGAGTTAAGTTAATTGTTTTATGTATTTTAACTTTACAATTTTTGGGTATAACATTTATGTTGACAAAATTAACCCTTCATGTTTTAGTAAAATTCACCGAATAGGTAGTGCTTTAAAGTACCAAAAAAAAATTAACGAGTACCGTAGTATTTATGAATACGTTTATATCTATGAATTCAACATTTAAAGATCTATCACTTAATATAAATCACATAATTTTTAAAAAATATACTAATAGATTCACACGTTCAAGAAGACATCCTGTATATAGGTATAATGCGTGCATACTGGTATGAATAAATAAATATTACATATAATAATATAAGCGTTTAGGGCTAAGTAGGGAATCGATCAACATGAGTAACGATTGGTTCCGTTCTAGGACCAGTGAATCCGATCAACTGAGCGTGAAGACGAGTGGATGCTAGACAAGTGGGCACGACAATTGTGTTTTACAACTAATAATGCTTTTTAAGTTAAGAGAAAATATCTATAAAATAATTATACAATTATTATAAATTTTTCAGGTACATTTTATGCAAAACACATTTTGCCTTATGAACAAATTATTTTATTGTTATAAAATACGTTTTAACATTTTTAACATTGAAAATTATAATGAGCAAACACCGTGCAACCTTGTTGAGTGTACTGATAAAAGTTTTGGGTTCAATATACTAGCACAATAATTACGGTCGACCGAGTGGATTATTATCGAACATTTTATTTAATCTTAATCACGTTTTTTGACCACAAAATCAATATAGTTCTAATGATAATATTGAAGATAGTTGATAATCAAATCAATATTATAATTATTATCAGCAATACCACACTACATAATATTATGATTCAAAAGTTAAATTAAAAAAGTACAGAGTGACTAATTAACTTATTTTAACGGTTATTCGATACTATACAGAGATACTGTCAAATATTTTAGATGAATTGTTCGTAATTACCAAATTAATTTGTAAATTAAAATACATTTAAGTGTTTTAAATATAAAATTATAAGAGAATAACAATAATAATATAGAGAATTAATCATTTCAAATGTCTGTCCATGCTTAGCTGTCTTGGCGCTCAGTTTTTCTCACGTCAATTTGGTCGTAACCTGTTGGCGGCGTCAACTGGTCCCATACCGGATTGGTCCACGTTCTCGATGGCTAATGAACAATTTTACGTTCCAAGTAAGAACATAATATGGTACAACGTTGATATCTAACGGAATCCGACTATCTGCTCGGACATAGAAAAGGACAAACATATTATATTTGCACACATAAGATTTGACTATTGATCGCTAGCGAACAACGCTAACATTTTTTCAGGGACATTTTTAAATTATATTTAAAACACGTAGCATTCGTCATATTTGAGCCGCCAAATGTTTGAACACCATCAGATGGTTTTCAGATCTAGTGCGTATTTTGCCGACAATTACTGTCGTACCCCCTATTAAATCAAGAGCAAAATTGTAGTTTTGAACGGGGCGACGCTCGATCGGTCCATTAAGAAATCACTACGCGTTACACGTAAAAAGGCCGAAGTCGATGAAACAGTAGAATATTGCAATAATTCTGCTCATCGATGTTTACAGCTCACTCGACCCGGCAACGTATAGCAAAAGTTCTACGCGGTCGCTATAGTGCGGGCAAATATCTGCTGCGTCGAAAAGTTTGGAAGAATGTCAAACTTAAAAGCGTCTCGGTACACTATTCGGTTCGAGATATTCTATTGCTCAACTGGAAGCCAACGCGAGAATTCAGTATTTTCTGCGCCGTCCGATTGGTATATTCAGAACTACGTTCGCGCAAAGCTCGCATTGTTAAGATGTTTGGCAAGTGTTCGTCTATGACAATTGTTACGCGCGAACAATTTTTAGGTTTTAATCGTTACACGCAACCACACGGGGCCCGAACACAGAGTTGGCCTTCCAAACTTCGTCTGGTTTTAAAGCGTGTAAATGATTTTTATTTTTTCTAATTCGACTCGGAAGATATTGTTTTTAGTAAACTAATGATTACCGTTAGTAATCGATACATAAAATACGATATTATAGATTTTAATGGGCCGTATGAAATAAGAATGAATGTTTTACAATATTATAATAAAAGTCGGAATAAGTTGTGTCATTTAGTCAGTCACGTTTCAATTGTCTACTGTACATGCACTACAAATATGGTTGTAACTTTCAACCTACCTATCTTATTTTGCATATCTCGACGCAGAACGGCGTTGGATTGTTAGTTGAAGAAGTGCACGAGAAATTTATTTTATTCAAATAAACTATACTCAACTGAGTTTAGTTCATCTAAAAGTAATAACCGATATGTAAATAATAAATCTATTATATTATTAGTCTTTGTGTTTAAAATTATTTATATATTATTTTTCTACCGTTTGTCGGTCAGTGAAAAATAGGAAACATTGAGTGTATTACCCTGGAAAATCCAAGCAATAATTCAGAAACAAATTCTATTTTCTCAATATCATCCACTGACTACTAACCGATTTTCTTACTTGGAGGTTTATATATATAAATAAAGATATAAATAGAGAGTAATATAGAGAGAAAGAGAAAGAAAAAGGAAGTGGAGAAAAAGATTTCTTAGATTATGATGTACGATGGCCGTTGCCAAAGGGTATAATTCGCAATGGATACATTGCGAAGTCCTTTCGGAGTAAAGGAACGGAAATTTACTCGACGGCTGAACACGGCTTACTGCTAATAAATACCGACTGTCGATTTTTATGAATTATAGGGTTAACTTTTTTCTCTATATTTTTTTTTTTTTTTTTTTTATTCAGAAGTATAATGGAAAATTCGAACACATTCTCTAAACACAAAGAGTACTTATATTTTGAAAGAAGTTTTGAAGACTGAAATAAATATTCATAGGTTGTATCAGACCACTGAGTCCGAATACATTATCAAAATATAGACTGAAAAATAACTATTAGAAATAAACACTGATGTTGTTGAACAAGTGGAGTGGTTTATCGTATTTATTTAACTAGCCGCTACCTAACAACATTTGCTTTTCACCAAAAACTTTACGCTTAAATGATAATTGATAATTACTTATTTATTTATTACTATTATTTCTAATGTATTTATACATCACTTGAGACGGACACTTTTTTCGAGTAAACTTATCTACCATTTCATAACACTGAACATGGAAAAACACCTAATTTATAAAAATAAATATGCTATCGATTCTGATTATTATGTAAATATTATTATTGTTATAATTTAAATTTAAACTTATATATTTTGAAGTGAAATAATTAAAAAAATTTCTTTGTGGTAATGTGGTAATTGTAAATACTCGTATCTGTTATGCGTGATTTCAGAAAAAAACAATAAAAATGTATGAACAAATAGTATGTAAATTAAGTAAACATTTCAAATCTATTTAAAATTTACTATAAGAGTATGTTTAGGGGTTTGAGGGTTAATTACCATTGAAGTTGTTAATATGTACTTAATAATATGATATTAAGGTCAATGATGAATAAAATTTCAACTATAAGAAAATGAAAATCGAGCGAGAGAAAGTAAACATGTATGTAAGTATTTATGAACTACATCTTTAATGAGTAATAAAATGTTTCGGTTCTTTTTTATCGTCACCGCTTAAAAATATAAATTGAGCACTAAAAATTGGTCTTATAACTGTTATTATTGCTTTTCATACGCTCGTCAAAATAAACTTGTGGTTGATTTTTTACATGTACTAGTTATATTTTTAAATATTTTGAAACCATGCTATTTGAAACACTACAAATACATTGACCGGATGGCGAAATTGGTCGTTTTAATAAAACGATTCCCTTCCAATGCTCAGATATATGGATCCGTTGGACGATGTATATAACGATGACGACTTATCAAGATAATATAAATTATGAACCGTTATAGGCACTAAAAAACAGTAAAACCAATTATGCATTAAGCAAGACCTGAATATAACATCGCATCGCTGGTCGTGGGAGATGTTGGGATGTTAATAACATCATGACCCACGTACATAGTCTATAAACGTGATATATAATATTATGTATACGTATGGGCAAGAGTATTATACTATGTAAACGTATTAGATAGTACGTGGCTCGCAGTATATAATTTAGAATCTATAATATATTCGGTTTAATAATATATCACATAACACACACGCAAAGGGATTTCCTGTATTACGGTAACGGTGTCGCGACCACCGACCGGCGCATGTTCTCGACGCGTGCAAGAGCCGCACGGAAATTCACTCGGCTTTACAGCCATATTTGACTCTCATGAACCGTACTTTTCGCGGTTCAAAGGGACGGATACGTGGTGGGTGGGGTGCATTTGATGGTTTGCATTCGATTGGTAAGTATGTCGCGGTCGTCTGCTGCCAGGATATCCCGAATTTTCACGTCCAAGTTGTATAGAACGTGTGCATAACGCCACGATCAATTTTTTTTCGGTTCACAGAAAAATAATTTAAAGCTGATAAATTAAATTTATATAAAATTTGGGTTTTAACATTGGGTATTACTACCGACGGAAGCAGATATTATACTAAACCGGTTGCCAAGAATATCTCTTATAGCTCATACATTTAGGTCTGTATGGGTGTCGTAATGCGCAACTTGGGCTTACAAGGTTTTGTTTTATGGAGGCTATAGATATCGAAATAACACACACCTACTCAGGCTCCACTCTCATACTCCTATCTACTAATTTATAAACATAAAACATTTGTCATCACTCATTACTAATTTAAGATTTCAAATATTAGAGTATACTTATGAAGATAGAAAGATAAAAAAATAACGATATTGAGAGCCTAATTTTGATTTTAAATATTCCTAAGTGAATTTTCTAACTGAATAACAATAATTGTTTAATTTAATAATTATTATATGTGTATTGACAATAATATTATACATGGATGCTTAGATTTAATCTCAATCTTAAACGCAAATTTCACAGATTCATTGTTTCTTATATGAGTAAGGTTATGGAAAAATATAGAGAAGTTAAGCCACCCCTAAGCTCCCCTTGTTGTGCCTAATCTGTCGTTTAGGAGCCACTCTGAGAATGGCGCTTTAAGCGACCACCTAAGTCGCCTTGCCCTCACGCTGACCCTGACTTCAGGCTAAGCTTTTACTCATTTATTTCTATGTATTAACTATTTGTTTGTTTATTTATAAACGGAATTATAATTTTTATTTTACCAGAGCGCTCAGGGACATTGTCAGTTTGTTTGGTTTGTCACCAGACAGTAGTCGTTTTTAAAGTTTTCAAAAATAAACGTCATTAAGAGACTTTACAAAAAAATAATTTGTGCAAGAATATTTGCCATGTAAAATAATACGTTAAAAACATTTGCTTTGAATTTTTATGGTCCACGAAAACTTTCAACATTTCCAATGTGATCATTCAAAAATATTAATCGGTGATACCCCTGGTGTACACGGTATAATTTATTGCACAGGTGGCGGCACGTGACGTTAGGGAAACGGAACCCAGACGTCGAATATATGGGGATTTTGTTCGCCGTCGATCCACGCAGGATCCCTGCCCAAACAACATGTGCATGAAAGCTTACAATCCACTTTGTGTGAATACGTTGCGGGACACAGCCATGGAATCTAATCGCGCAACATGTAATACAGCGATTGGATCCACTTTGCGCATTGGCATTTATTTTTGAAAATTTGCACTGAAACGGTTACCCCGGTTATGTACATGACGTATACGTAATTAAAAATTTGGAGTCGAAAACGGTCAACTAACCACTATTACATGCTTTGCTCTCCGACCAAGCGTATAATTGTATGCTGTATAATAGTGCTGTCTAATCCGCAGTGGATCCAAGTCTCGGGAAGCTGGGGATCAAATACCAACTGGGACCTCCTAAAAAGTCATGAAACCTATTAACTTAGTTATTACATGTTGGTGTATTAAATAACTAGAAAAAAAAATCAAATTTTAGTATCGTATCTTGCACCTTCTGCACCCTATGTAATGCCGTCACTGCATCCAATATGTACGACCCAACTACGCATTCGATTGTTGTCCATGAAGCGGTGAGACTCGGCTCGATGAAGGTAGCGTTAAATTTGCCAATGAACCTTAAATAAAAATTATAATTTTAAGACTATCTGGTTTTGAGAACTAAAAGTCAACCAATTACAACGAAACTGATTTAGCACAAAAATAAAATTACATCAAAACCCACTTGTCGTTTAATTTGTCTCAAAAAGCCTACCAGGTACCTTTAAAGAAATTGGTCAGTGACCTTTTATAATTAAACCATGTAAAAATTAATTTTTCAGCAGTGTAATCTTCTTATTAAGCCATTACGTTTACATTACATTGTATTGTATGTTAAGTCATTACGTTTATCATATGCAGTGGCGGATTAAGGAGGGGGGAGGTGCTTGGGAGCTGAAGCACCCACCAGTTTGCGTATATTTATTAGATATTATTAATAATTCCCCGAGTGACAAATTTTTGGTACAGGCTACCAGAACGCGCGCCGTGGCGTAGCAAAAACCGGTCGGCGACCACGCACGATTTTGAGGTTCATTGGTTTTCTATAAGTTTGAACAGGTAAACTGATAAGTCAACTGCTTGGTTTTCAAGACATTAATTTTTGTATATTTGTTTATGATATCATAGAACATGATACTATATAATAAAGCACCCACTATAAAAAAAATCCTAGATCCGCCACTGATCATATGTGATAAATGTACTTATTGTGCAAACATTGTATCAAACTATAAAAATTTTAATAATAGTATTTATCAAAAAAAAAAAAAAAAACATACAAATTTAAAGTGGATAATTAATTCTTCATAACTAGTATAATTAATTGTATCATTATTTAACTAGTAATGTTTGAACTTTTAATAGAAAAATCACCATTGAATAGTTAAAAAAAAAAAAAAATCAGGACATATCCAATTTAATAATTGTCCACCGTGCAAAAATGACTATGTGCATTTTTATAAATTAATATTAAAACCAGTAAAAGAGGAAAAAAATACTATTGATGATATTAAATTATTTATATTATACCGACTTAAATTATAAACATTTTAATTAAAACCGTATTTTTCGTAGTGCATTTAGGACTAAAATTTGTACCGTAGAAAACTAAACAAATACACTTAGTCTGTGTTCGCATGATGATGGCGAGTTGTATAATACATACAAAAAATATCAATTACCATTTGCTAAGCATACATTTTATTTTTTTGGTTTTCAAATCACCTTTGATGTTGACGCAGGGACTAAAATCGCAATAGGGAATGGGGCTAAGCTCGTTTAATCACGCCACTGCCAGAACACTTATATCCCGGTCGAGTAAAGCCGCTGTTATGAGAATATAATGAAAAGATTTATAGTATGAAGTAAACGGTATTGGCTATACTCGGTTAACGGATTTAAACGGGGATCAAGCGGGGCAGCCATGCTTCGGGGCGCTAACGATTTCAAACGTAATGAGCGTACGTAACGGGTGACACGCGTACTAAACGAAACGTACACACATTAATAAAATTATAACGGAATGCGATATTCTTAACGCGGGGTAGGGGTGGGGGGGGGGGTACACAGTGTTATTGTTGGTGCCAAACCGCATCTCATCACGCATAAATCGAATCGGATTTGCATACAAATGTAATATACGATGCTAATCTTGTGCGACATAATATGTGTGTTTTACCGTGGACCGCTATATTACATTATTTATCTATACACAGCAACATGGATAGCGAATACCAATCAATAACCTACCCGCGGACAATATTAGGCGTCTCGCGAGCTTTCAACCGTGCCCACCCGTCCGACAATACGCACGGTGTCGTGTACGCACATTTATTGTCCTAACTGTGTGCGCGCGTGTGTGTACATCGGACGGACGGTATTCGAAGCCGCCGAAACACGCCGCTGGATGCAGGCACACCAATTAATTTTACAACCGAACCGACGTCGGGCTAGATGGTCGTCGTTAATGTGCGAACGAGACCTACGGCTAGAGCAGATTTCGAAGCCGATTTAGTTCGGTAGAAAAAAGGGCCATTAGCATTCGCTCGGTGCGCAAGAGCAGAACAACTGTTGCTCGATCGAGACGGAATAAAAACAAATAAATAAATCGTACATATTATTCAACTCTGGAATAATGTACGGATTGACGCAGTGCATTTTTTAACTAGTTAACTAGGCGACACAAATGTCGCCCAGTGATTATACTCTGTCGACAGTATTTTGAAAGATTGGGCGATATAATGCGAAACGAACGTGTAATACTATGGTATTATACAATGACTATTTTGAGAAAAACATTTTTTGTCGCCCAGTGAAAATTCCTGATAAAATGCACTGGATTGACGTGAACAACGTTATCAACACGTACACGAAATATCTCGATCCGAAGTACGGTCACTGATATCGACGGGATCAGTGATTCCCAACCTCGATGGTCCGTAATGAAATACATTGCACGGGAGACGCAAGCTGTCGTCGAGGAGTAAAAAATGTATATAACCGTTTAAGTGGACGGGAAAAATATAACAAAAAGGTTGCAAAACACTGGTTTAGATGGTGTAGTTGTGTTGTATTTTCGGAGATAAATAAGGACGAAATCGTTTACAATCAGCGGTGACCAACCACCATACCTATCATTCTTTAATAAAACAAAAAATAATCGTTTTTCTATTTCGGCAATTGCCTATAACACGAACCGTATTATTAATAATAGAATATGTTGTAATTAATATATTCGTAACTTATTGATATGTACGTATAATATTTACAAAACGACTACCGTTTTCGTTGATTCTACACATTTATTTTGGTTCTGAATTCGCATTGAATTTTAATTTGGGTTCCGATTAAAACCAGGAATGTATCTATTGGTTCTATCATGATAAATGTTTAACGAATAATTTTGTACCAATCAGCACGATTTCGACCAGAATTATTTATGCGATCGTTAATTTATTTAATTTTACTGGTAGAAAATGTTATCTAATTGATATATTCAGGAGGTAATTTATTGAATTCATCAACCAGTTTCCCGAAGAAGTGTAATGAACCCGAAGAAAAATATAACAAAATAACCGGTAACATTTACAGAATACCGATTTTGTATGAAATCAATTTCTTTTTTTACCGTCATAATTAAAAAAAAAAAATCTTAATAATTGAAAAGTTTGCCATGTGTAAAATAAAACCTATTTTAAAGTTCTCCAGAAATTATTTGATTTTAAAAATGCATTGACTTTTTTGCCCATTTCCTTATAAGATATTTTAAATCCTAAAATTTCTCAATGTTTATTTAATTATAGTTTTTAGATTTTTCAAATACTTACTATTTAAACATAAAATAAATTCTTGTTTTGATTGCTCCATGAATTCTATCCAGTGCGGAGCGAACTATATAATTATTTAATGCAACCAGTGTTTGTTGAGAATGAACGTGTATATCGATAGTCTAAATGCCATATTGATCTACATACGAGAGTTAAAAATCAAGTTACAATGTAGATTCATGGTGGCAGAGAAATATTATCTTGTGGTAGCGTACTCATGTCTGTTCGTACTAGGTTCACAACACTGGTCATAATACAATAAACATTATTGTCTGTTCATTGTACATGAATACAAAAAAATATAATTTTATTGATAACAGTTATTATACATTTTATGCTGGTTCTGTTACAAACGATTAAGGTCGGGTACAGTACAGAAATAGTGCAGTTTACTATGTTCAAGGTGAATAATTATGAAAATAAGAAAGTTCCGTAAAGTAAAATTTTTTCCTTCTATCAAAAATTTCTAGTTAATATCGATAGAAAACCCAATCGTTGTGATAATTTTCTACGTCAGTGATACGACATACCGAATATTATACCGTCTTCAACTTCAAAGTCGTTCTCAGCGCGAAATCGTATATTTGTTTCATTCACTGCTTGGCGTATAGTTTAATATAGGAATAGGAGGAGCGGAATATGTTCAATGATAAACGGCTCATCTTTAATATGTATTACAACCTTGACTGTCGGGGCACCCGAAAAAACTTTTATTTTTGAATCGTCGTTGTTGATTGTTTTGGAAATGGGTCGTTTCAGTTTTTTGGCGACATGGCAGCCTTTATAGTTTGCCGTATGGTCTCCGGAGCATAAGGCACATTTCGCGGGCAGTTCACGGGACTTTGTGTAATCCACAGTGAGATGAGTCTCACTACATTTAACACAGCGAGGGAAGTATCTGCAGTATAATTTGGTATGACCGTACATCTGGCATTTCATGCATTGGAGAGGAAAGCGGGATTTCCTTGGCTTTTCGACTGCGATTATGGAGTTTAGTAACTTGGTTATTTTAAAAATTGTATGACTGGATTCAATTGGTTCAAGACTCACTGTAAACAGAGACAGTGGACTTTTCGTAGAACGATTATGAATTGGGCGAACGCTTAAGACGGAAAACCCCAATTCCGTTAGAGCTGTCTCGATATCATTGATGGAGATCGAGTAGTACTGGTGACGAATAACCTGAATTGGACGGTCGCAGTTTGGTTGAATGGTATGAAATGACAAATTTGTTTTAGCGAGAAGTGCCGCCGCCTTGAGATGATTAGCGCAGTCAGCTGTTTTGATTATTGTAAAGTCTTTTGAGGACTTGAAACTAAACCCTTCTGGACCCAATATAGGTGAGAGCGCATTTCTTAGTTTGGAAAGATTAGTTAGGTTTTTATATAAATTTGGTGGAGACCTGTTTGATTTCATGTGAATAGTCGCTAAAGTACTCGTATCCAAACCTTGATGTAATGACGGTTCCGCGACGGGGGGAGGGCTGAATACTTCAGGAAGATGTTCCACAGAGAGGGAAGCATATCTGTTGGGTGTAATTAATACTTTTCCGATTGTTTTGTCATGCTTCGTAGGTGACGAAGCCGAAGATAACTGACGTTTGGATGTGATATTATGAGACATGATTGGATTTTATTTAATAAGCGACATAACGATAAAATAACACTCGTGACGACGAAAGAATGCGATAACGCAGGTACGCGAGTACCGCACGTGCGCACACTATGACGGTTATCGCGGAACTGAAAAACAATTTTCAATAAATAAAAAAACTTTATTGAACATAATTAATCTCAGGTTGAATAATTTAATGAGATTTTGGACATTGGTTATCCCCTACAAAAGAGTCGATATCTGGATTAAAACTGGACAGTTTTTTGCATTAAATCACTCCCAACATTCAGTGTATTCATGTATTCATTTTTTATAAATGAAAATGTTTTAAAAATATTTTAAAATTGGAAAAAACTCACTCACACAGATAGGTTGTCGAATAGTCCAGAAATGTAGACATTAGTCATGTTAGTCTACGGCCCGAATTAGTACACCGGTGATTCACGAGTGGGCCGCAATACATGGGTTGAGAATCACAGATATATTATTATTTTTATTATTATTAATATTTACCACTGGCATGGAAGTGTTCGCGTATTAAGAGCGCACTGCGTGATGGCCGCTGACGGTTAAAAGTGGATTATTAACTATGTGGATTATTAAATCGTACGGAATACTCGAGAATGTGTCACATCAGCGCTGTTTCGCTCACTGCAACCCTTACATCGTTTGCATAGTTTTGTTATTAGATAGATAATTCATTAATATTGCTCAATAAATACAGACCTAGGCAGAGATGGTGCGATACAGAAGTAAAAGATCTAAAGAAATCCAATCTTTTAGTATATATGGGAGTGGTGTCAAATAGAGAACATAGTGAAAGAATATACTAAAAAGAAATGAACTAAATGAACTGTAAGGCTAAAAATAAAAAGAAGACGGGATAGAAACCATGTTTACTCATTGTTGTCATGAGAGTCATTGATACTCATTTCGTAATGGATTCAGCCAAATCAAAACAATAATAATATTCTAATCGTATATTACACTTCCGTGAATAAATGATCGAATTAAAAAAAAAAAAATAATAATAACAACAATTTTACGCGAACACGTTTAGCACAGTGTTATAACTCATTCTG
>JASXSY010003446.1:0-12393 GCA_034509805.1 Sipha maydis | reverse complement strand
ATTATCTGATCTCGATACAAAGTGTATTGAACTGATTTCCTAAATTAATGTTTATTCAATTTTTGATCATTCTAAACTTTTTCAAAGAGCAACAAAAAATATATAATTGTGGAAACAATTATAATCAAGCGAAAAAACAATAAATGATGCATAAATTAATGTAAAATTGAATCTAAAAATAGTTGAATATAAAATCACGTTACGTTCTTCTATTATTAGGTAAAGAATAAGAGTTTCAAAAACAAGAGTTTACACGAAATTATGCTCTTTAAAAATTTGAGTGGACAGCTGTTACAATGTAATTTTTTAACGAATCAACGATGATGCGAGAAATTTACAAATAATTCTAAAGAAGTTACAATTATTGAAAAACTATTACAATGATTGTGTAAACTATTGATAACAATTTATATATATATATATAAGTCGTACTTAAAGAGAGATTCATTTGAAAATCCTGCTTTTCCAGAAAACTATAGAAGCATATATTGAAGCACAGGAAGTCGGCACACGAACGAAATTCGACATCAGCTTTATAACGACATCGGAAACATCATCTAAAAAAGAAAATTAACTCTTATTAAAAATATAAGAAATTGTTCTATATCAAATACTCAAATAGAACCATGTGTAGTGCTCAATTTGAATGTATTTCTATAACATTCGAATGATCAATATATATTAATTTACTATTACCATATCATAAATCAGCACTTCCTTAAATAGTACAAAGTCGAATTAAATCTTAAATTTTATGTTTAATCAAATTTATACATAAATTCTAAAGATGTAAAATTATTATAGTTTCCGAATATCTAAATGTACATCGAAATTTAGGAAAATAGTCAAAATTATCTGATCTCGATACAAAGTGTATTGAACTGATGTCCTAAATTAATGTTTATTCAATTTTTGATCATTTTAAACTTTTTCAAAAAGCAACAAAAAATATATAATTGTGGAAACAATCCATATCTTAAATCAGCACTTCCTTAAATAGTACAAAGTCGAATTAAAACTTAAATTTTATGTTTAATCAAATTTATACATAAATTCTAAAGATGTAAAATTATTATAGTTTCCGAATATGTAAATGTACATCGAAATTTAGGAAAATAGTCAAAATTATCTGATCTCGATACAAAGTGTATTGAACTGATGTCCTAAATTAATGTTTATTCAATTTTTGATCATTTTAAACTTTTTCAAAAAGCAACAAAAAATATATAATTGTGGAAACAATCCATATCTTAAATCAGCACTTCCTTAAATAGTACAAAGTCGAATTAAAACTTAAATTTTATGTTTAATCAAATTTATACATAAATTCTAAAGATGTAAAATTATTATAGTTTCCGAATATGTAAATGTACATCGAAATTTAGGAAAATAGTCAAAATTATCTGATCTCGATACAAAGTGTATTGAACTGATGTCCTAAATTAATGTTTATTCAATTTTTGATCATTCTAAACTTTTTCAAAAAGGAACAAAAAATATTTAATTGTGGAAACAATTATAATCAAGCGAAAAAACAATTAATGATGCGTAAATTAATGTAAAATTGAATTTAAAAATAGTTGAATATAAAATCACGTTACGTTCTTCTATTATTAGGTAAAGAATAAGAGTTTCAAAAACAAGAGTTTACACGAAATTATGCTCTTTAAAAATTTGAGTGGACAGCTGTTACAATGTAATTTTTTAACGAATCAACGATGATGCGAGAAATTTACAAATAATTCTAAAGAAGTTACAATTATTGAAAAACTATTACAATGATTGTGTAAACTATTGATAACAATTTATATATATATATAAGTCGTACTTAAAGAGAGATTCATTTGAAAATCCTGCTTTTCCAGAAAACTATAGAAGCATATATTGAAGCACAGGAAGTCGGCACACGAACGAAATTCGACATCAGCTTTATAACGACATCGGAAACATCATCTAAAAAAGAAAATTAACTCTTATTAAAAATATAAGAAATTGTTCTATATCAAATACTCAAATAGAACCATGTGTAGTGCTCAATTTGAATGTATTTCTATAACATTCGAATGATCAATATATATTAATTTACTATTACCATATCATAAATCAGCACTTCCTTAAATAGTACAAAGTCGAATTAAAACTTAAATTTTATGTTTAATCAAATTTATACATAAATTCTAAAGATGTAAAATTATTATAGTTTCCGAATATGTATATGTACATCGAAATTTAGGAAAATAGTCAAAATTATCTGATCTCGATACAAAGTGTATTGAACTGATTTCCTAAATTAATGTTTATTCAATTTTTGATCATTCTAAACTTTTTCAAAGAGCAACAAAAAATATATAATTGTGGAAACAATTATAATCAAGCGAAAAAACAATAAATGATGCATAAATTAATGTAAAATTGAATCTAAAAATAGTTGAATATAAAATCACGTTACGTTCTTCTATTATTAGGTAAAGAATAAGAGTTTCAAAAACAAGAGTTTACACGAAATTATGCTCTTTAAAAATTTGAGTGGACAGCTGTTACAATGTAATTTTTTAACGAATCAACGATGATGCGAGAAATTTACAAATAATTCTAAAGAAGTTACAATTATTGAAAAACTATTACAATGATTGTGTAAACTATTGATAACAATTTATATATATATATATAAGTCGTACTTAAAGAGAGATTCATTTGAAAATCCTGCTTTTCCAGAAAACTATAGAAGCATATATTGAAGCACAGGAAGTCGGCACACGAACGAAATTCGACATCAGCTTTATAACGACATCGGAAACATCATCTAAAAAAGAAAATTAACTCTTATTAAAAATATAAGAAATTGTTCTATATCAAATACTCAAATAGAACCATGTGTAGTGCTCAATTTGAATGTATTTCTATAACATTCGAATGATCAATATATATTAATTTACTATTACCATATCATAAATCAGCACTTCCTTAAATAGTACAAAGTCGAATTAAATCTTAAATTTTATGTTTAATCAAATTTATACATAAATTCTAAAGATGTAAAATTATTATAGTTTCCGAATATCTAAATGTACATCGAAATTTAGGAAAATAGTCAAAATTATCTGATCTCGATACAAAGTGTATTGAACTGATGTCCTAAATTAATGTTTATTCAATTTTTGATCATTTTAAACTTTTTCAAAAAGCAACAAAAAATATATAATTGTGGAAACAATCCATATCTTAAATCAGCACTTCCTTAAATAGTACAAAGTCGAATTAAAACTTAAATTTTATGTTTAATCAAATTTATACATAAATTCTAAAGATGTAAAATTATTATAGTTTCCGAATATGTAAATGTACATCGAAATTTAGGAAAATAGTCAAAATTATCTGATCTCGATACAAAGTGTATTGAACTGATGTCCTAAATTAATGTTTATTCAATTTTTGATCATTCTAAACTTTTTCAAAAAGGAACAAAAAATATTTAATTGTGGAAACAATTATAATCAAGCGAAAAAACAATTAATGATGCTTAAATTAATGTAAAATTGAATTTAAAAATAGTTGAATATAAAATCACGTTACGTTCTTCTATTATTAGGTAAAGAATAAGAGTTTCAAAAACAAGAGTTTACACGAAATTATGCTCTTTAAAAATTTGAGTGGACAGCTGTTACATTGTAATTTTTTAACGAATCAACGATGATGCGAGAAATTTACAAATAATTCTAAAGAAGTTACAATTATTGAAAAACTATTACAATGATTGTGTAAACTATTGATAACAATTTATATTTATATATAAGTCGTATTTAAAGAGAGATTCATTTGAAAATACTGTTTTTCCAGAAAACTATAGAAGCATATATTGAAGCACAGGAAGTCGGCACACGAACGAAATTCGACATCAGCATTATAACGACATCGGAAACATCATCTAAAAAAGAAAATTAACTCTTATTAAAAATATAAGAAATTGTTCTATATCAAATACTCAAATAGAACCATGTGTAGTGCTCAATTTGAATGTATTTCTATAACATTCGAATGATCAATATATATTAATTAACTATTACCATATCATAAATCAGCACTTCCTTAAATAGTACAAAGTCGAATTAAAACTTAAATTTTATGTTTAATCAAATTTATACATAAATTCTAAAGATGTAAAATTATTATAGTTTCCGAATATGTATATGTACATCGAAATTTAGGAAAATAGTCAAAATTATCTGATCTCGATACAAAGTGTATTGAACTGATGTCCTAAATTAATGTTTATTCAATTTTTGATCATTCTAAACTTTTTCAAAAAGGAACAAAAAATATTTAATTGTGGAAACAATTATAATCAAGCGAAAAAACAATTAATGATGCGTAAATTAATGTAAAATTGAATTTAAAAATAGTTGAATATAAAATCACGTTACGTTCTTCTATTATTAGGTAAAGAATAAGAGTTTCAAAAACAAGAGTTTACACGAAATTATGCTCTTTAAAAATTTGAGTGGACAGCTGTTACAATGTAATTTTTTAACGAATCAACGATGATGCGAGAAATTTACAAATAATTCTAAAGAAGTTACAATTATTGAAAAACTATTACAATGATTGTGTAAACTATTGATAACAATTTATATATATATATAAGTCGTACTTAAAGAGAGATTCATTTGAAAATCCTGCTTTTCCAGAAAACTATAGAAGCATATATTGAAGCACAGGAAGTCGGCACACGAACGAAATTCGACATCAGCTTTATAACGACATCGGAAACATCATCTAAAAAAGAAAATTAACTCTTATTAAAAATATAAGAAATTGTTCTATATCAAATACTCAAATAGAACCATGTGTAGTGCTCAATTTGAATGTATTTCTATAACATTCGAATGATCAATATATATTAATTAACTATTACCATATCATAAATCAGCACTTCCTTAAATAGTACAAAGTCGAATTAAAACTTAAATTTTATGTTTAATCAAATTTATACATAAATTCTAAAGATGTAAAATTATTATAGTTTCCGAATATGTATATGTACATCGAAATTTAGGAAAATAGTCAAAATTATCTGATCTCGATACAAAGTGTATTGAACTGATGTCCTAAATTAATGTTTATTCAATTTTTGATCATTCTAAACTTTTTCAAAAAGGAACAAAAAATATTTAATTGTGGAAACAATTATAATCAAGCGAAAAAACAATTAATGATGCGTAAATTAATGTAAAATTGAATTTAAAAATAGTTGAATATAAAATCACGTTACGTTCTTCTATTATTAGGTAAAGAATAAGAGTTTCAAAAACAAGAGTTTACACGAAATTATGCTCTTTAAAAATTTGAGTGGACAGCTGTTACAATGTAATTTTTTAACGAATCAACGATGATGCGAGAAATTTACAAATAATTCTAAAGAAGTTACAATTATTGAAAAACTATTACAATGATTGTGTAAACTATTGATAACAATTTATATATATATATAAGTCGTACTTAAAGAGAGATTCATTTGAAAATCCTGCTTTTCCAGAAAACTATAGAAGCATATATTGAAGCACAGGAAGTCGGCACACGAACGAAATTCGACATCAGCTTTATAACGACATCGGAAACATCATCTAAAAAAGAAAATTAACTCTTATTAAAAATATAAGAAATTGTTCTATATCAAATACTCAAATAGAACCATGTGTAGTGCTCAATTTGAATGTATTTCTATAACATTCGAATGATCAATATATATTAATTTACTATTACCATATCATAAATCAGCACTTCCTTAAATAGTACAAAGTCGAATTAAATCTTAAATTTTATGTTTAATCAAATTTATACATAAATTCTAAAGATGTAAAATTATTATAGTTTCCGAATATCTAAATGTACATCGAAATTTAGGAAAATAGTCAAAATTATCTGATCTCGATACAAAGTGTATTGAACTGATGTCCTAAATTAATGTTTATTCAATTTTTGATCATTTTAAACTTTTTCAAAAAGCAACAAAAAATATATAATTGTGGAAACAATCCATATCTTAAATCAGCACTTCCTTAAATAGTACAAAGTCGAATTAAAACTTAAATTTTATGTTTAATCAAATTTATACATAAATTCTAAAGATGTAAAATTATTATAGTTTCCGAATATGTAAATGTACATCGAAATTTAGGAAAATAGTCAAAATTATCTGATCTCGATACAAAGTGTATTGAACTGATGTCCTAAATTAATGTTTATTCAATTTTTGATCATTCTAAACTTTTTCAAAAAGGAACAAAAAATATTTAATTGTGGAAACAATTATAATCAAGCGAAAAAACAATTAATGATGCGTAAATTAATGTAAAATTGAATTTAAAAATAGTTGAATATAAAATCACGTTACGTTCTTCTATTATTAGGTAAAGAATAAGAGTTTCAAAAACAAGAGTTTACACGAAATTATGCTCTTTAAAAATTTGAGTGGAAAGCTGTTACATTGTAATTTTTTAACGAATCAACGATGATGCGAGAAATTTACAAATAATTCTAAAGAAGTTACAATTATTGAAAAACTATTACAATGATTGTGTAAACTATTGATAACAATTTATATTTATATATAAGTCGTACTTAAAGAGAGATTCATTTGAAAATCCTGTTTTTCCAGAAAACTATCGAAGCATATATTGAAGCACAGGAAGTCGGCACACGATCGAAATTCGACATCAGCATTATAACGACATCGGAAACATCATCTAAAAAAGAAAATTAACTCTTATTAAAAATATAAGAAATTGTTCTATATCAAATACTCAAATAGAACCATGTGTAGTGCTCAATTTGAATGTATTTCTATAACATTCGAATGATCAATATATATTAATTAACTATTACCATATCATAAATCAGCACTTCCTTAAATAGTACAAAGTCGAATTAAAACTTAAATTTTATGTTTAATCAAATTTATACATAAATTCTAAAGATGTAAAATTATTATAGTTTCCGAATATGTATATGTACATCGAAATTTAGGAAAATAGTCAAAATTATCTGATCTCGATACAAAGTGTATTGAACTGATTTCCTAAATTAATGTTTATTCAATTTTTGATCATTCTAAACTTTTTCAAAGAGCAACAAAAAATATATAATTGTGGAAACAATTATAATCAAGCGAAAAAACAATAAATGATGCGTAAATTAATGTAAAATTGAATCTAAAAATAGTTGAATATAAAATCACGTTACGTTCTTCTATTATTAGGTAAAGAATAAGAGTTTCAAAAACAAGAGTTTACACGAAATTATGCTCTTTAAAAATTTGAGTGGACAGCTGTTACAATGTAATTTTTTAACGAATCAACGATGATGCGAGAAATTTACAAATAATTCTAAAGAAGTTACAATTATTGAAAAACTATTACAATGATTGTGTAAACTATTGATAACAATTTATATATATATATATAAGTCGTACTTAAAGAGAGATTCATTTGAAAATCCTGCTTTTCCAGAAAACTATAGAAGCATATATTGAAGCACAGGAAGTCGGCACACGAACGAAATTCGACATCAGCTTTATAACGACATCGGAAACATCATCTAAAAAAGAAAATTAACTCTTATTAAAAATATAAGAAATTGTTCTATATCAAATACTCAAATAGAACCATGTGTAGTGCTCAATTTGAATGTATTTCTATAACATTCGAATGATCAATATATATTAATTAACTATTACCATATCATAAATCAGCACTTCCTTAAATAGTACAAAGTCGAATTAAAACTTAAATTTTATGTTTAATCAAATTTATACATAAATTCTAAAGATGTAAAATTATTATAGTTTCCGAATATGTATATGTACATCGAAATTTAGGAAAATAGTCAAAATTATTTGATCTCGATACAAAGTGTATTGAACTGATTTCCTAAATTAATGTTTATTCAATTTTTGATCATTCTAAACTTTTTCAAAGAGCAACAAAAAATATATAATTGTGGAAACAATTATAATCAAGCGAAAAAACAATAAATGATGCGTAAATTAATGTAAAATTGAATCTAAAAATAGTTGAATATAAAATCACGTTACGTTCTTCTATTATTAGGTAAAGAATAAGAGTTTCAAAAACAAGAGTTTACACGAAATTATGCTCTTTAAAAATTTGAGTGGACAGCTGTTACAATGTAATTTTTTAACGAATCAACGATGATGCGAGAAATTTACAAATAATTCTAAAGAAGTTACAATTATTGAAAAACTATTACAATGATTGTGTAAACTATTGATAACAATTTATATATATATATATAAGTCGTACTTAAAGAGAGATTCATTTGAAAATCCTGCTTTTCCAGAAAACTATAGAAGCATATATTGAAGCACAGGAAGTCGGCACACGAACGAAATTCGACATCAGCTTTATAACGACATCGGAAACATCATCTAAAAAAGAAAATTAACTCTTATTAAAAATATAAGAAATTGTTCTATATCAAATACTCAAATAGAACCATGTGTAGTGCTCAATTTGAATGTATTTCTATAACATTCGAATGATCAATATATATTAATTTACTATTACCATATCATAAATCAGCACTTCCTTAAATAGTACAAAGTCGAATTAAATCTTAAATTTTATGTTTAATCAAATTTATACATAAATTCTAAAGATGTAAAATTATTATAGTTTCCGAATATGTAAATGTACATCGAAATTTAGGAAAATAGTCAAAATTATCTGATCTCGATACAAAGTGTATTGAACTGATGTCCTAAATTAATGTTTATTCAATTTTTGATCATTTTAAACTTTTTCAAAAAGCAACAAAAAATATATAATTGTGGAAACAATCCATATCTTAAATCAGCACTTCCTTAAATAGTACAAAGTCGAATTAAAACTTAAATTTTATGTTTAATCAAATTTATACATAAATTCTAAAGATGTAAAATTATTATAGTTTCCGAATATGTAAATGTACATAGAAATTTAGGAAAATAGTCAAAATTATCTGATCTCGATACAAAGTGTATTGAACTGATTTCCTAAATTAATGTTTATTCAATTTTTGATCATTCTAAACTTTTTCAAAGAGCAACAAAAAATATATAATTGTGGAAACAATTATAATCAAGCGAAAAAACAATTAATGATGCGTAAATTAATGTAAAATTGAATCTAAAAATAGTTGAATATAAAATCACGTTACGTTCTTCTATTATTAGGTAAAGAATAAGAGTTTCAAAAACAAGAGTTTACACGAAATTATGCTCTTTAAAAATTTGAGTGGACAGCTGTTACAATGTAATTTTTTAACGAATCAACGATGATGCGAGAAATTTACAAATAATTCTAAAGAAGTTACAATTATTGAAAAACTATTACAATGATTGTGTAAACTATTGATAACAATTTATATATATATATATAAGTCGTACTTAAAGAGAGATTCATTTGAAAATCCTGTTTTTCCAGAAAACTATAGAAGCATATATTGAAGCACAGGAAGTCGGCACACGAACGAAATTCGACATCAGCATTATAACGACATCGGAAACATCATCTAAAAAAGAAAATTAACTCTTATTAAAAATATAAGAAATTGTTCTATATCAAATACTCAAATAGAACCATGTGTAGTGCTCAATTTGAATGTATTTCTATAACATTCGAATGATCAATATATATTAATTAACTATTACCATATCATAAATCAGCACTTCCTTAAATAGTACAAAGTCGAATTAAAACTTAAATTTTATGTTTAATCAAATTTATACATAAATTCTAAAGATGTAAAATTATTATAGTTTCCGAATATGTAAATGTACATCGAAATTTAGGAAAATAGTCAAAATTATCTGATCTCGATACAAAGTGTATTGAACTGATGTCCTAAATTAATGTTTATTCAATTTTTGATCATTCTAAACTTTTTCAAAAAGGAACAAAAAATATTTAATTGTGGAAACAATTATAATCAAGCGAAAAAACAATTAATGATGCGTAAATTAATGTAAAATTGAATTTAAAAATAGTTGAATATAAAATCACGTTACGTTCTTCTATTATTAGGTAAAGAATAAGAGTTTCAAAAACAAGAGTTTACACGAAATTATGCTCTTTAAAAATTTGAGTGGAAAGCTGTTACATTGTAATTTTTTAACGAATCAACGATGATGCGAGAAATTTACAAATAATTCTAAAGAAGTTACAATTATTGAAAAACTATTACAATGATTGTGTAAACTATTGATAACAATTTATATTTATATATAAGTCGTACTTAAAGAGAGATTCATTTGAAAATCCTGTTTTTCCAGAAAACTATAGAAGCATATATTGAAGCACAGGAAGTCGGCACACGAACGAAATTCGACATCAGCATTATAACGACATCGGAAACATCATCTAAAAAAGAAAATTAACTCTTATTAAAAATATAAGAAATTGTTCTATATCAAATACTCAAATAGAACCATGTGTAGTGCTCAATTTGAATGTATTTCTATAACATTCGAATGATCAATATATATTAATTAACTATTACCATATCATAAATCAGCACTTCCTTAAATAGTACAAAGTCGAATTAAAACTTAAATTTTATGTTTAATCAAATTTATACATAAATTCTAAAGATGTAAAATTATTATAGTTTCCGAATATGTATATGTACATCGAAATTTAGGAAAATAGTCAAAATTATCTGATCTCGATACAAAGTGTATTGAACTGATTTCCTAAATTAATGTTTATTCAATTTTTGATCATTCTAAACTTTTTCAAAGAGCAACAAAAAATATATAATTGTGGAAACAATTATAATCAAGCGAAAAAACAATAAATGATGCGTAAATTAATGTAAAATTGAATCTAAAAATAGTTGAATATAAAATCACGTTACGTTCTTCTATTATTAGGTAAAGAATAAGAGTTTCAAAAACAAGAGTTTACACGAAATTATGCTCTTTAAAAATTTGAGTGGACAGCTGTTACAATGTAATTTTTTAACGAATCAACGATGATGCGAGAAATTTACAAATAATTCTAAAGAAGTTACAATTATTGAAAAACTATTACAATGATTGTGTAAACTATTGATAACAATTTATATATATATATATAAGTCGTACTTAAAGAGAGATTCATTTGAAAATCCTGCTTTTCCAGAAAACTATAGAAGCATATATTGAAGCACAGGAAGTCGGCACACGAACGAAATTCGACATCAGCTTTATAACGACATCGGAAACATCATCTAAAAAAGAAAATTAACTCTTATTAAAAATATAAGAAATTGTTCTATATCAAATACTCAAATAGAACCATGTGTAGTGCTCAATTTGAATGTATTTCTATAACATTCGAATGATCAATATATATTAATTAACTATTACCATATCATAAATCAGCACTTCCTTAAATAGTACAAAGTCGAATTAAAACTTAAATTTTATGTTTAATCAAATTTATACATAAATTCTAAAGATGTAAAATTATTATAGTTTCCGAATATGTATATGTACATCGAAATTTAGGAAAATAGTCAAAATTATCTGATCTCGATACAAAGTGTATTGAACTGATGTCCTAAATTAATGTTTATTCAATTTTTGATCATTCTAAACTTTTTCAAAAAGGAACAAAAAATATTTAATTGTGGAAACAATTATAATCAAGCGAAAAAACAATTAATGATGCGTAAATTAATGTAAAATTGAATCTAAAAATAGTTGAATATAAAATCACGTTACGTTCTTCTATTATTAGGTAAAGAATAAGAGTTTCAAAAACAAGAGTTTACACGAAATTATGCTCTTTAAAAATTTGAGTGGACAGCTGTTACAATGTAATTTTTTAACGAATCAACGATGATGCGAGAAATTTACAAATAATTCTAAAGAAGTTACAATTATTGAAAAACTATTACAATGATTGTGTAAACTATTGATAACAATTTATATATATATATATAAGTCGTACTTAAAGAGAGATTCATTTGAAAATCCTGCTTTTCCAGAAAACTATAGAAGCATATATTGAAGCACAGGAAGTCGGCACACGAACGAAATTCGACATCAGCTTTATAACGACATCGGAAACATCATCTAAAAAAGAAAATTAACTCTTATTAAAAATATAAGAAATTGTTCTATATCAAATACTCAAATAGAACCATGTGTAGTGCTCAATTTGAATGTATTTCTATAACATTCGAATGATCAATATATATTAATTTACTATTACCATATCATAAATCAGCACTTCCTTAAATAGTACAAAGTCGAATTAAATCTTAAATTTTATGTTTAATCAAATTTATACATAAATTCTAAAGATGTAAAATTATTATAGTTTCCGAATATCTAAATGTACATCGAAATTT
>JASXSY010003445.1:0-64346 GCA_034509805.1 Sipha maydis | reverse complement strand
TTTGAATAAACAGCCATACAATATAGGACTGTGCCGGATACTTTAGGTTGAAGATATGAAAAATTTTGTAACATACTTCTACCGATCTTAATCTGTGTTAATAACTTATTATAATAAGGTAATAATAATAATAAGGTAGAATATTTAAGTTGTATAACAAATAGTGGTGCGTAAGCCGGGTAGGCACTAGTGTAAACTTATAAATTTGAAATTTTACTCATTAAAGGTTCACAATGACAAAGCATTGTTTTATATTTTTAGTTGTAATAACATTATCAATAAACTGTTAATTTATACTTTTTTTTTTTTTTTTGGTATTCAGAGCAAAATAAACTTAAAACTTAATACCTAATATAAAAATAATAAAGTAGGTTCATAATATTTTGTAATTTATTCAATTTATGTTTGACTCCTATTGTAAATTTTTAAATTATAATTTAATTGAAAAATAGTAAATAGTAAAAAGTAAAACAAATATGTACTTACCAGAAACCATAAAATATAACAACTAATAAGTTAAATATACAATGTTGATGTTGACAAACAATAAAAATTGCTAATCCAGAATTCAATTTTGACTAGATTTAGATACTGTCTATACTGAAGACTAAACTATGACAGTTGATGATCGCGCATTCACGCGTAATAGAAATAATGTACCTATTTATAATATATTAGATAATATTTCTATCATGAATTTGATAGTATTATTGTAACGATGATGATGTTCGATTACAAACTTGGGTTATTTCAGAAAACCCATGGTTATAATTAGTTATGCACTTCGTGTTTAATAAGACATAACATAGTACTGTTGATAATATTAGTATTGTCATTTCGATAGTATATTATCAATTGTATAGATTAGTTACTAATAATATTGATAATATATATATTCATCGTGAACAAATTGTTATATATTTAACAAATATATTATTTGAATAACAAGAAATTATCACGATGACAGATTTAAATATTGTTAAAAATTGAGAAGACAATATTGTCAATATAGCTGATGGTTTTTTTTTCAGTCTAGAATATTATACATTATATTATATTTTACATGTAATTCTATGTCAATATTCGCTGTTCAAACGCTTATAAAAAAAAATTGTGCCTATGGATTTTAATAATTTTTGAAAGACTTTAAGAACTACTTCTGTGGAATCTTCTATTAAATTTTCAAGTATTTTGTACGAGCCAAATTTTTTTTATCACCGATTATAAAAAAAAAATCGAATATTTTAAATGCCTATAAGTGGCTTAAAAATCAATATAATATTTTGAAAAAAATATGACATAAAGGAAATACCAATCTTAACAGCTGGTAGAAATTTCAAAAATCTGCGACTTATACTTTTTGAATTATAAAAAATATTTAAAATCGTTTGAGAATAAATCGCTATTTTATGCAATTTCGTAAATATTTAAATTTCAAACAGTCATAAAATTTTTTCCTCTAATTCCGGTAGAAATTTTTTTAAAGATTTTTGAAGAGTAGCTTATACATAACCTCGTGTTAAAATTTTGAACCTTAAGTATGAACAGAAAAAATTGTATGAATTTTTATCTACAAAATAACTTGCAAATTTTCGCAATTTTTACATATTTCGTATAAATTGGAACTTTGAGCACTTATAAAAAAAAATTGTGACTTACGATTTTAGATTTTTTTTTATCAGTTAAGGAACAACTTATAAGAAACCTTGTATTAAATTTTCAAGATTTTCTTTATTTAAAAAAAAAAATACTTAAAAATATTGAAAATTTCAAATGTCTATAAATAGCTCAATAAAAGTCAAAATTTTTTGAAAATTTAACGGTGTATAGAGAACGCTAATCTTAACATTTAGTGAAAATTTCAAGTATTTACATCGATTAGTTTTTGAGTTATAGAAAATAAAAAATTTGATTATGTCGGAAACTGGTTTTGCGTAAAAACTCCCGTTTTTCCCAAATTTTTTTATGGTTTTTCCCGTTGCATTTAAAAAATATTGGAAATTTTTAACTTTTAACCCCTCAAAGTACCAAATAGATTCACTTTCCTTTCAGAAAAGTTGCTACATAAGGTAATCGAAGCATTTTTACTGCCCCAAAACGTGTCGACAGACACCAAAAAAAAAAAAAAAAAAAAAAAAACACACATCATTGTAAAATCAATACATTCTTTACTCCGTTCAGAATCTAAAAATAATTTTAGGTAGTGTCTATTTACCATCAAACAAGTCAGCACTTAACTACATAGCCAGTTTTATTGTGTATGATTATTTTTAACAAACAGTTGAGCATTTTAGTAAACTTTTTAGAGAAATGTTAGAGGGAACACTTTAAAAGCGCTATGAGAGGTAAGGGGATTCAGTCTCTTTACATCCCCCGCTCTAAGCCCTGTTTATGTCACACTAGGAAAATACATAAATGTGAATACATAATATGTATTATATGAAGTTTGTTCTCCCTAAAAAAGGGTCGAGGGACGCCATTGTTTATTAACATGGTCTATATAAGCTTATCTGCAGCTTATTTGCTTATCTCATCTCCATACCAAAGTATCAAGTCAACCCGACCAATGATAATTAGCTTGATTTTGTCTCTAATAAACGTTATGCATACCCAGGACAACGTGATCCCCAAGTTGGAAATCAGTGTACTAGACAAATCTTTTATTTTATACTTTTAGTATTTTTTTTTTTTTTTTACTTTGTGAAATATTATTATTTTGTTAGTAAAATAAAATAAAGCCATTAATAATATTAAATTGAAATTTTTTAATATATCAGCACTAATATACAATAATAAAGTTTTAAAAATACAGTTATATGATTTAAAAAGCAATTAAATGTTCTTTAGTAAAAATGTAAATATAGTAAGTAATCTAAATGATAATAATAATAATAATAATAATAAAATTAATTTATATATAATTTATATCTTTAAATTCAATCAATATTTAAGAATAATTTTTATTACATTCTTAACTGGAATACTTATAATAATTTAATATTAATGATATATTATTATAATTATACTTATTTTCCAAACGTCTTGAATTATCAATTTTTTATCTTAAGTTATCTTAGTCTTAAGTTATATTTTATTTTTCCTATCTTATGTTAATTTCTGTTTATTAAATAATGCTTAACATAATTAATATATTGTTTTAATTAATTTAGTGAATTATAAGTGTTATTAAATATTTGATGGGATAAGATATTTCAATTAATAAATCTGTATCGGATAAATATTATAAATTATATAAAATTCATTATTGTTATTTTTAACTAGTTACTCAACATAAATTTTTCACTATAAATAATAAAATTCCCTTTGTTTTTTGTATCATTGACAAAATTGTATTTTTAAAACTTTGTTTTTGCATACCACTACATAGTAATTTACATTGCGTCAAGATGAGTTTTTTTTTCTTTGTCAGAGCCTCTGGGTCGTGTAACTGGTTTGTAAGATTATCATTTTCCATACATGTACTTTCGTTTGTCGGCTGGCTAGAATAAAAAAAGTAAATTTAATATTACGTACATGATTTAACCAATAAACACAATTATTATATTATGAATATGAATAGCTAACTATATTAAAAACTCAGAATGTTTTCATTATAACAAAATCTTTAATAATAATTTAAATTGATAAATATATATATATATATATATATATATATATATATATATATATATATATATATAAATGTAGTTAATTAATGAATTTAAATATAAATTAAATTTTAAAGTTTGAAATATAAATGTAAGTGATAAATAATATTAAATAGCTTTTAATAGACAAAATCTTGTTATTTATCTACTTTTTAATGCATATTAATTATACATATTAAACATAGTATATCTTTATTGAGTAACCTTATATTTTTATAAATTTAATATATTTAATAATATAGTTCTCTGAGTAATACACCTAACATTTTCTTATAATACTTTTCATGGATCAGTAATACGACTTTTGAGTTAATAAATAATATTATGTACGCTTTAAATTAATGAAGTTACTAAAACGTAATTTGTAACTTGACTATGCAAGATATTTTTTATTATTAGTCTAATTTGTAAGTATTGGTTAAAATCATAGAACCATTTCATTCCTTGATTTTATAAATTATTTGATATTAACAAATACAACATTTTAAAAATATTTGTATGTAAGTATATAATTTTTCATTTGATAATAGTTATATCATCATAACCTCAGAATTTAAACTTGTTAAATTTTTATCATACCGATTTCATACTAAATTGATATCATTTTTTTATTAGAACTCAGAAAAAATGTATTAATACATTTTTAAGGAGGTTTAGTTGCATTTTTAATACTTAAAGAAGACTCAATATACTTTTAAGTCACCATCAACAGTCTAATCAATTAGATTACATCATTTACATATATTATTTTTGTGCTACCAGACCTAACCAAATAACTGTTTTATTTTAAGCTTATTTTATTTAATAGAAATATTAAGTTTAAAATATATATTATACATATTTTATAAAAAAAAAAATGTGTTTCACATTAAGTTATGACTGAATGAAACAATTTTGAAAATAAAACTTCTAAAACTAACACAATAATTGTATATGAATATGTATTTAAAAATAAAAAATACTTTTAAGATTTGGAATGAACACAACAATGTTTTATCAACAGACATTATTGCTGCAGCATTGTCAAATACCCCACAGTAATTTGGAGCTGAAAATATTGTGACTAATTGCCTCTTAGCAAAGAACTCGTAACCATCTTCAACAACCTCAAAACAAAAGTATCAATTGTAAATATAGATATTTAAATGCTAGTATTTAATAACCTGATGAGCTCTGCATATAAGGTCAAAATCATGCTTATTCAAAAATTGAGTCACAACCTCAGCACCAAATTTAAATGATACACCTCTATCATCATTTTTGCCCCAGCCTATTGTACCCTAAAAAATATACAGAAACAACAATAACAATTTCTAATTATAAATAATTATTAATAAATATTAAACAAACACAAAAAAAAATATTGTAATACTTTATCAGGATCAGACCAGAGTAAATCACATAAGAGACCTTGGTTAAGTACATCTGTAGGCCTCGAAATCCGCCTAATTTGCTCCATTGATTGCAAATCGGGACTTAGACCACCGTGACAACAGAAAATATTTTCTTCTATTATTGCTGCCACAGGTAAACAGTTAAAACAATCCGTAAATATTTTCCATAGTTTTGTATTATATCGACGCTTGCCTATAAATAAGTATAAGGTGGTTAAATTATTTAAATATATAACTTTGAATTTAATAATTACATTCATCATAAAATCCATATATTCTGTTTATTCTTGCGCATTCATGATTACCACGTAGGAGGAAGAAATTGTGAGGGTACTTAATTTTGTATGCTAACAACAAGCATATAGTTTCCAGAGACTGTATGCCACGGTCCACATAATCACCCAAAAACAAGTAATTTGATTCAGGTGGAAATCTTCCATACTCAAATAATCGTAATAAATCAGAGTATTGACCATGAATATCACCTCAAAAATAAAAATTGATTATGAATTACAAAAGTAGTATAATTTTACTGCTATTATTATTTTTAACTATTTTTTTACCTTTTTAAAGTAAGCTATTTAATATCTACTTTCAATATAAAGTATGTAAATAACTCAACCTTATAGTGAAAAAATAATTAATCAAACAATTTCTATAGAAACAAAGTATTTAATCATAAATGATCCAAAAACATTTTTTTTCATATTTGTTACAAACTTAATAACATTAGAAAGTTGTTATTTTATTATAATTAACAATGTTATAATGAATAATTTATTTTATAACTATGTATTTATTAACTATTGTAAATCAATTTGAAAAGGAATAGAATAAGTTGTTTGGTGAGGATATGTCACTAAACACAATACATTGATACTTCCATAAAAGTTAATTACGTAAATTGTATAAAGTAGAACAAAAGGATCAAGTTAAATAAAAATATAGTTATGTAATAGGTAATTAAAGGTATAACTTTTTTTTTCAATGCATTTTATATAATTTTAAATATTTAAATATAATAGTTTTTAGAAAAAAAGCTCGAATGGTTCAGGTTTTAATTCTATAATTGGTGTAGTAGAAGTATTACATTTTACAATAAGGAACGTTAAACTATTCTAACTTTTACAAATAAGAGAAGCATCTAAAATGTGGGAAAATCGAAAATTTTAAGTGCCTGTAAACACCAAAAACGTCATAAATTTTTTTCGAAACTATGGAATGTCTATAACTGTATAACTAATATGATTTATTAGAAATTCGTTTAGATATCTTATTTTGTCAACATTTTATTTAATAGTTCTTTAAAATAATTTTTGCGACTTTTCAGTCATTAATTTTTTTGCCTAGCTAAGAAAAATGTTTAAATAGTTTTAAATTTAGCTATCTAGTTTGAAGTATAAAAACTGAAAATTTGATGAATTTTTGACAACAAACATTGAGTAAATTTTCGTAATTTATATCGTTTCGTGGAAAAAAAAAATAATAATAATAAAAACTTTTGTAAATGTTTTTGAATTTCATAGCATAGTTAAATTCAAAATTAAACTGGTGTGATATGCTTACCACATATTTTCAACGGTGCTTCGAGTTCCAAGAGCATGGGCTGTGATAAAAATATTTCTCTGGATTCAAAGCACAAGCGTCGGATTTCATCTTCGGATAGCTGCATATTCTTTTTGGATCCAGCACCACGCACTGTTGAAAATAAAAATAAAAATCAACTGTCTTTGAACACTGGGATGGTGTTCCGGCCAGAACGAAAAAGCGCCTAATGGAAAAAACTCGGACAGCTCCGCTAACGGATTCGCGGCCGACTTGACTCGGCAACTTACCTTCCAACAATCTCGATATGATGTCGCTGATGTCCATTATGTTACCCATTGTTTGGAATCGGTTTGCGACTAAGCGTTTCGGAAGAGATATAATATTATTTTGCCTCGTATCCGTTGTCACTGACTGTCCGCGCTTATGATGAATATAAAGAAAAAATGTTTGTTTACGTTGTCATGACGACTAAAAGGATCTGCACAGTGTTACATAATATGAGTATATATAATTAATATATAATATATAATAATAAATACTTCCATAGATATAAGAATCTCAATAGCTAATGAAGTACGAATTACTCGGACTTTAATGAGCTACTATAATAACACATAATTGAGTGTTAAATAAATATCATTGGAAATAAATTCAAATAAATTAGAGTGATAATATTAAATATCTTTATTCAAACATAAATATATGTTTTATTTTTAAAAATAATTTGTTCGGTTTTTATATAAAATAAAAATTGTTAGATATCTTACACCAAACTTGATTAATAATTTCTCGATTATCAAAATCGTTCGAATATTCCCACCACTAGTCCAAATATCCAATTTATAGTAAAATATTATTTTTATTATTAAAATACTTTAAAAATAAATCACTAATAAGTATTTTCCTTTAGTATAATTTGTATGATTTTTATTGTTCATTATACAATACAACGGTAAATCAATTAAAAATAAACCCTAATGACAGTAAATAAGTAATTTGTGTTCAAGTTAAAATTTATTTAAATATTTAAAGCTAAAATCTAAAACACTTTCATACTTTCACTGCGAACCGTCAGTTTTGGAATACCACAAACTGACGATTTACGAATCGAATCGAATTAAACACATTTGTCTAATATGAGTGGAATCTGTAGGATTTTCTCTGTTAATAGTAATCAATTTAATAGTTTTGTGTGTATAATAATAATTTATTGAATTTTTTAACCATATACGTATTATAATTCATTCTTGACCTACGTTGTAACGTGCTAATATATGTAATATATGAACATGTTTTAATTTGTAGGTTAATACTATCGGGAACTACTAATTTTGATTTTTGAGGTGTCGTATTGTTGTAGTTGAGGTAATTTTTTCCTCGAAATTCCAGTTTCTGCTTGAGCATCAATGTCCCGCCATGGGTTAAAATTCACTTCTAGGAGGCCATATATGTAGGAGGAGGTTATTGTCATCTCCAGAAAAAATAATTAACAATAGACGTCCTGATCGATGTACGTGGCAAAAATTAATCGATTTTTTGATGGACTATACAGAACAACGGTGACGGTCGGGTATGTCGATGGGTTCGTTATCGGCTCATGCAGGCGATAAACCAGAAAAATCATAATACATGATATCTTGGTGTGGCAACCGGGCATATATTATACCAAGCAACAAATTCACCAATTAATAAATAATAATAATGATGATTAAATTTATTCATATTTGAAATGCATTTATGTTTCAACATATATTATAAATTAATATGTATTAACTATTTATATATTAAAATAATAATTAATTATTTAAAAATAATATTATAGTGGATTGATTAATTAGTATTTTGGATAATATAATAATTTCTGAGAAATTAAATCAAATCAATAATCACCAATAATAATTGTATGTATAAATTACATAATTGCTCTCAATAAATTAGATTTTTTACTACATTTTCTTAAATTTAACCACGTATTATTTATAATTCAATACAATTTTTATGTTATTATTTTACCAAATTTTAAGTTAGAGAATGTGTTATAGTATTCATTATTTTTCTACAGTTTAACCAATACCCTAGTTTTTATTGATTTCAGAACACTTTTGTATGTAAAAAGCATATTAATGATTAAGAGGACGCCACACCCGCACATGTTGTCTATGTCTGACAAACGTACATCGTAGCAAGGTCGTGTTCAGTAGTTCAAATGTAGTAATGTTCGATTTAATATTAGAGTAAATTGACGTATAATAATATTTTAAGAGAAGAATATTATCTGTATTTTATTGGTCAGTTTTTTACGATATTTTAATTGTGAAGCGTGTTTGAGTTTTTTAATTGTAATATTTTACATAATCATATCTCTCTTAAAAATTAAAATTCCAAAAAAACCAATTAACAAAACACAGACACTGTTCTTCTCTCAAAGTATTAATATAGATCCGTTTACTCTAATATTAAAGCTAACATTACTACATTTGAACTACTGAACGCAAATTTGTTGTGTTGTTGTTGCGTCAAACGAAGACCACATATGTGGGTGTGGCGTCCTTTTAGATTTTATTTCTTGAAATTCTGATTCGTGTCTTGTGAGAAAAACCCATGTATAAATATATATTAAATTTAATATGCGTGTGGAAATGTATAACTACAATCAATGAAACTTCCGTGTATAGTACTTCAGTATACTTAAATATATTTGTTATTAAAACTTGATCACCTTAGCTTTAGTTACTTGGCAAATTATTTTAACGACTAATTTTTAGTTCTCTTATTAAATACTTATGTATAAAATATGTTCTAGGTTGTAGAAATTAATTTATTCCTGTAGAATTTTGATTTCAATTGAATTTGTATAAAACCTATAATTATATATAAGTATACATTTATTAATTTCTCTGTGTATTGAATGATAAGATATTTTAACCAACCTACGGTCGCAAAATTGATAGTAATAATTTTGTTTTAGTATAATAAGAAAAGAAAAATTTTGTTTTAGTGTACAAAATAATAATAAGAAAAAGAATTTTGTTTTTCCTCCCTCCCAAACAAATTTATACCAATATATGTAATTTAATAAACTATATATTAATATTTCAATAAATTTAATTTTAAGGGAAGGGCAAATATTTTGAGTTGCTTATTGTAAATTTCTAAACATCAAATAAATTATGAGTGCATAAACATTTCAAGGATATTTTTTTAATTCAACCCATCGAGGTAAATATCATAAAATACAAATATTTTTTATTTATTAATATTCTATGTAGGGAATGAAGGAAGGCATAGACTAGTAGAGATACGTAATAAACATATGTTCTATTTTTATTAGTCCATTAAAATTTGCAATGCTATTCATTATACTATATTAACACTACATCATATATCTAGTCACTAACGCTTTCGTATGAATTTATGAAGTGCTTATTGGTGAAGAGTTTGAATTCTCCCAAGTCTATAATATCCCATCATTTGAAATATACGTTCTGCGTAGACAAAAGAATCTTGTTATTTCTATTGTTTAAAATTGTTTTAAAGGAGTTGTAATTTATTATCGATTTACTTAAACATTTTTAATTTATAAATCATAATAACTACTTTAAAATTTGTTATTTTTTGATGGTACATGTATTATTAGCAAGTAGAACTAATCAGTGTGTAACATTCTGGAAGCGTTCTTGTTATTTTTAGATTCTGAACAGAAGTGAAGAATGTATTGATTTTACAATGATGTGTGTTTTTTTCTATTTTTTTTTTTGTGTCTGTCGACACCTTTTTTGGCAGTAAAAGTGCTTCAATTGCCTTATGTAGCAACTTTTCTGAAAGGAAAGTGAATCTATTTGGTACTTTGAGGGGTCAAAAGTAATAAATTTCCAATATTTTTTAAATGCGACGGGAAAAACCATAAAAAAATTTGGGAAAAACGGGAGTTTTTACGCAAAACCAGTTTTCGACATAATCAAATTTTTTATTTTGCTATAACTCAAAAACTAATCGATGTAAATACTTGAAATTTTCACCAAATGTTAAGATTAGCGTTCTCTATACACCATTAAATTTTCAAAGTATTTTGACTTTTATTGAGCTATTTATAGACAATTGAAATTTTCAATTTTTTTAAGTATTTTTTTTTAAATAACGATAAAATTTTTTTGGCTGCCCAGAAAATCTTGAAAATTTAATACAAGGTTTCTTATAAGTTGTTCCTTAACTGATAAAAAAAAATCTAAAATCGTAATTCACAATTTTTTTTTATAAGTGCTCAAAGTTCCAATTTATACGAAATATGTAAAAATTGCGAAAATTTGCAAGTTATTTTGTAAATAAAAATTCATAAAATTTTTTCTGTTCATACTTAAGGTTCAAAATTTTAACACTACGTTATCTATAAGCTACTCTTAAAAATCTTTAAAAAAATTTCTACCGGAATTAGAGGAAAAAATTGTATGACTGTTTGAAATTTAAATATTTACGAAATTGCATAAAATAGCGATTTATTCTCAAGCCATTTATTTTAAATATTTGTTATAATTCAAAAAGTATAAGTCGCAGATTTTTGAAATTTCTACCAGCTGTTAAGATTGGTATTTCCTTTATGTCATATTTTTTTCAAAATATTATATTGATTTTAAGCCTCTTATAGACATTTAAAATATTCGATTTTTTTACATTTTTTTTGTATAAACGGCCATCTATACCAATTGATTATCGTATTATCGTAATAATATATATAAAAAAAATTTGGCTCGTACAAAATACTTGAAAATTTAATAAAAGATTCCACAGAAGTAGTTCTTATTGTCATTCAAAAATGATTAAAATCCATAGGCACAATTTTTTTTTATAAGCGTTTGAACAGCGAATATTGACATAAAATTATATGTAAAATATAATATAATGTATAGTAACTGTATAGTAACAAGATAATTGTCAAACCAACATAGATTTTTATTAATATGATCAGGATTTTTCTTTCAGTGTAGACTGACAAAGGTATCGGTTTATTTAAAATGCTCTAACTCAAAAACGAAAAACCGCAACAACTTGAAATTTTCACGAAATCTTTATATTGACGTTCTCTATACATGGTTAAGTTTTCAAAGTATTTTGATATATTTTGACTTATTTATAGACAATTTAAATTTTCGATTTTTCGTTTCAAAATAAAACATACTTATTACAATATATATAAATAACATTGTATTATATTCTAGATTAACATATCATCTCCGTTCAGAATCGTTTTTTGTATACAATGATACCTATCATTGAATTCAAATTTAACAAATCCATTATAATGACCTATCCTACGAAGAGTCGCACTTCACCCCCAAGTGTACAGCAGAGCGAGGCCCATCCGGTTCTTTTTTTAAACATTAAGTACAATTAATTATTTAATATTTTAAACTACTTAAGTTTTTACTTAGCTATTTTTTTGTTCAGCTTTTAAGTTTATTATTATTCTAATATTCATATCATAATTTATTTATTTTTTATTTTTATTTTTATACGGAATAAATCCATTTACAATATTAATGTATAGTGTATAGTATAAAAAAAAAAATGAAACATATGATGAATATTTAGTTTAGTTTAGTGATTACATATTATTTAAGCCTAGATATAGTATAAGTATAGTTTACAATATATTAAATATAATTACATTTAGACTGAATTAACAGTGAAACAATTAAAACATTGAAACAAAACAAAAAATACGTTTTAAATAATCAGACATTAAATGCTGATTTAATACTATTTATATTACAAAAAAACAAAATCTAAGTTAACTGAATTTGCAATAGACATCAGTGAATTTATTGGGGAGGAAAAAGAATAATTGGTTCGTATATTTTTCAAAGTGAATAGATCGTTATTTCTAGTTAAATTAATTTTTGGTTTAAAATTTAGTCTTTCTAGTATTTCTTGGCATTCAATTTTGTTATTTAATAAATTAAAAAGAAAATGTAAGCTAGATATTTTCTACGATTTCTTAAAGTAGGTATGTTGAAAAAACTAGATACTCCCTCATAACCTGAATGTGAAAGGAGTTCTACATTACATTTAAATGATAAAAAGCGTAAAAAAGAATTTTGAATGGAATCAAGAGTTTGATTTAGAATTAAGGAATTCGGAGACCAAATAAAAGCAGCATATTCTAGTTGAGAACGTACAATAGAAAAATAAATGTTTTTTAATGCGAAATGATTGTTAAAATTTGAACAATGTTGTTTCAAGAATCCTAGCTTTGAAGATGCTTTATTTTTTATTTTATTGATATGTTGTTAAAATTCATTTTTTGTGTCAAAAAATACACCTAATCATTTATTAAATATACACGTTGGATTTCAAGGTTTACAAATTTGTAATTAAAATCAAGATGGTTTTTTTTTGGGAGAAAGAGAATTTGAACATTTTGAAAAGGTAATTAATTATGTATAATTTTATATTAGGGTTAATACGTGCAATATCTTTCATCATAAAACACAACATTTATTTTTAGGTACTTCATTATATTACACGAGGCGTTTTCATTTTTTTTTTAACCCGGACCTATTATCACAAAAGAAATTTATTTAAAAAACAATTTTCAATAATTTTGGTAACTCCCTACTATATTAAAGTCAACTACTTAGTAATTTTTCTTAATTAAACTTATTTTTTATAAACTCACCTCCGCACATCAAATATTATAAATAATAATTTATCACAAATTTTATATTAGTTCACGATTTACTAAGGAACTATTTATTAATAACGATGGCGCCGAATTCGTACCTAAATTGGTGCTTTTTTAACACCTAAATTGGTTGGTGGGTACTGGTGACTCAGTCTGGGTCTGAATTATTTTGAAACACTGGTAATTAATAGCCAGCAAGTAGATATATACTTAATATAAACTTGATAATACTTTGATCATTGATGACCAAGTAATTGCAGAAATATTTTGACCTTAATGAAAAAAAAATAAAAAAATAAAAACCTAAATGAAAATAATATTTTTGTGGACATCTAAATAGGGGTAGGTGGGTTAGTGGTTAAAATTTGTATTTTTATCACCCACTAAAAAGTAGTTCAGCGCCACTATATAACAATAATGTAACAGGCTCAAGCAACATGATTTTAGATTCTGAAATGAATAGTAAAATGTTATTGTAGTTAATATTTCTTCTTTTTTTTTTTTTTGATTTTTAAAGTAATACTTTTTATTTAGAGAAATATTCAAAAAATGCCCCATCTGTGATCTGCTATTTATTTTATTTTATTGTATAACTAATATTTCTCATCTGAAAATATTTTTATTTTCAAATAAGTAAGTATTCATACGTCTATATTATGTTTATGCTTCATAATGTCGGTGTCTGTATTCTTTAGTGTGTTATTTAAACTATATATTCGTTTAGGTATACTCATCGTTTGTAACATATATAAACTTAAAATACTTGCAGAAAATACGTTATTAATATTTTTAATATTTCAAATTATTAAATATAAATTAAAATAGTAGCAACTGTAAAATTGTATAACAGAACAGGTATGTACAGTAACTAAAAAGGAATGTTGATGCTTATAGAATAACATGGTACTAAAACTCGTTAAAAATAGAAAGCAACTATTGAAAATGTCTCCAAAAAGTTATTTATACGTAAATAAAATTATATGTTTGAAAAAATAAAGATCTTCAAATCAAGAAAAATGTATTCAAAAAGGTATTTAAGAAAGTGAAAGGGAAAACATTTACCTGCAATAAAATTTTTTATTTAACATGATGTATCTCATAAATGTGATATAATTTAACTTTCGCTGGTTTGCTGATTTTCAACTTATGTTATTCAATAGTTATTTTATAGTGTTGCATTTATATTTTAATTTATGTTATTAAGCTTTCTCTCTCATTTTTTGTTATTAATAAATAATTTATATCTATTAAAATATTTTTAAGAAATTAAATATAATTTTGTATTAACAAGAAAAAAAGAGAGAAATTCCTTCGTCGGGTGATATTCAGGGATAGGTATATACCTGATTATAAGGTATTATAATCTATTATAAAATATGACTGTATTGGTTTTTTAAACCTGAAACCTATGTATAGTTTTTTTTATTGAAAATACAATATTGAACGAGAGAGGTTTAGTTTATATTTCTAACAGTGAATAATATAGTAGAAAAACTAAATTCCTTAGTAAAGAAGGTTGAACTTATAACGTTTTATCTTACACAAAAAATGGCATAAAAAGATATAATACATTTCAAATGCATATAAAAAGCAAAAATGTTATTAAAATGTCTTTAACTTATATTGTTTGAATGAAATATGTTAAAATATCTTATCTTGTTAACATTTTATTTTGTAACACTTATGAAACATTTTTGCGACTTTCCACTAGATATTTTTTTTTTTTGAGATGATAATAGAGTTTAAGAGAAATTAATTTAGTCATAAGCCTAGGTTAACACTTAATGGGTTCTTAGCAATTTGGATTTGAATTTTAAACGTTTGGGATATGAAACTCATTTTTGAAAAACACAATTGGATAAAAATATGGTTCTTAAAAATAACCAATAATATTTGTCTATTTATAATTAGACATGCATGTAATACTATATAATTATTTATTTAACGCAATAACTTAAGTAAGAAAATGGAATGAATAATTTTTTACGAAATTCAAATAAGTAAATCAGTGATATATTTGGGGAATGGTAGAGGCAACTCAGTCGAATTTTATGGAGCAGAATTTTCAAAGTAATATTTTATTAATTGAATGGTTAACATGTAGATCCTATGTTAAGTGATTTTAAATAGTTTAAATTTGTTTATTGGTTTTATATTCAAGGTTTTAAAGTATAATTTTGATTAATATTGATTCATGTTTTTATAAGATTGGCGCTTTCTATAAACAAAATAACACGACATTATACCGAATTGAAACACAAATTGAATTACTTAATACCGCACATATGAATAGAATACATAAACCCTCCACAAATTGTCCCTCAGTAAAATAATACAGGATATAATAGTTTATATAATTATTATAATTATTATGACCTAATATTACTATAATTTTTTAATTAAAATAATCTCAAAAATAAATTTATCCAGTTGTTTGATCATTACATTACTATTATGGGTTTTAAATTATTATTTATTTATTTTAAATAAATAAATGTGAGTTTTTAAAGTTATCTTTAACATCCCATTTTCTCTTTGAAACTCGTCAAACTTCTCATTGCGTGTTTATTAAATATTTATAAATAGTTTGTTTTATACATTATTGAACTGTGTTGCTCGAATTGGAAAGGGCTCAAAAAGGTATTTTAATTATTTAAGTAACTTTAAAATATTATTAACGTCATTTATTGAGTATATTTAAAAATAATGCAAAAACAAGTAGTTTTATATTATATGAATAAAATGTTTAAAATTATCTAACGCTGATTACAATTTGTGACAAATTTTTATTTGCATTAAGTTTACTTATTAGTGATAAATAAGTAAAAAGACGTTTTTTATATAACAAGATAAAAACGTAACATAAATCATCATTGTTAAAAATAATGAAAATCAATATGTTGGAAATAAAATATGTTGAGTAGTCGATAGGTACTGGTAATTATTGAAATAATCGAAGTGTTAATTGGGAATGCATAGAAAAAGATTTTCATATGTATATGACAAATAATTATGAGTAGTACTCGAAAAGCCGTTTTATCTAATAGGTATAATAGGTATGTATATATTTATATGGATGTGTTTTATATTCACTTATTTTAAATTAATATTAATTATGAAAAATCAATAATTATAATTGCTTTGTTTATTATAGTAAACATGAATGTAGTTTAAATCAAGTATAGTTAAAGGTATTAATGATAAGTAATTGGTAATGTTAAGTAGTATTATTTAACGAACTAATGTGATGGAATATTACATTAATTTAAGAACCACTGGCTTGTTATGGTACTCTAAGGCACATAGATATTTATAATTTATATTTGTAATTACATTAACAAAGGCTCTGATTAAGCTGTATTCTTTATAGAATCACGGGATAAAATCGCGACTTATCAGAGTGGCAGATATATTAATTCTTCAGAAGCTACATGAAGAATTTTCGGATTCCCTATTCATGGATCTCTTCACCAATAATTCAACTATTAGCTGTTTGCTTGGAAAGTGGATAACGAGTATATTTCAAATCTGAAAAAATTCATACAAACAAAAATTAAAAACATTAAAAATTCATTTTATAGCATTTTTCAAACAATGTTCATGTGACAACACGGCCAAAACATTACTGTATCCTAAAATTTCTACTTACTATATGTTTGCCAATGGTAAATAGTGCAGGAGGAAGCAAGGGGAAGCAGTAGTTGAATTTCCATGAATTAAAAATCAAACATGATTGGAAAAGTGTTTACAAATCATTCGAACATCACATTTTAATATCAACAATTGTTATTATTTGCGACTTCTTTTATACCACGTTCATGGACCGCCGTCATTTACATATCTTAAAATAATAAATGACAAATTTTCCTCTAATATATTAATTTATTACCTTATATATTAAAATTTAATTATTATCTAATATATAATTTAGTTACCTAATATTGACAATATTGTAATTGCGCAATAAAATATTTTGAGTATTACCGGTAATTTGTGGACTTTACTTATTTTGTTTATGGTTTTTATTTTTATAAAAATATTTAAAAAAATAATTCACAAAGTCAAAACTCGAACGAATATAATAGAAATGGAATAGCTATTATTCAAATTTTAAAACATAAAAAGATATAAAGACATAAATACATGGGATATCGTTTTTCTTCTATTCATTGATTTTAATGATAGGCTCATATACATAGGGATTTGTTTTTGGCTAATGGAAATTTAGAATTTTTTTTTTTGTCATAGGTTTACCATTAGTTACAGAAAATGTTGGCATTGGCCAACTATTGATATGTATATATATCGTGGCCCATTTTGCGAAAAATCGGTAAGATATTATTATATTATCGGAAACAGTCAGAAGCGTATTTATATGTTACTCGTTTATAGGCCTTTCAAAAATTGCCGTCCTTAAAAATTAAAATATTAGACTAAGTTATCATTTATTTTCTATAAAATACACATTAATTAAGTAACAAATTTTATTAAAATAATAAAACACAATTTCTTAAAAGTTTAATTATTTTTTTTAAGAATAATTAATAGGTACATAAAATAAATTCTTCAAATTTGAATATGATAACTATTAATTATACCTAGTCAACATTTGGTTGTAGCAAAAGTGTCGATTAAATCTTTTTAATTTTAATTAAATTTAATTAAATTAAATGATATTAACATGGCATTCTATATTAATTACAGTGTGAAATTATTTAATTTTTCATCTGTTTGGATCAATCTTAGATATTCGAATAAAATATTAATAAAATGACTAACTATACCAACTAGAGCAACTAAATTAGTTACACAGTACTACCATAAATTACATTTTTTACCTATCACTAGAAGTCACTACAGTTATACTACAAGAAGTAGAAAATTTATTTAAAAAAAATTAGTTAATTTGTGTTTGCTTAAAACATTTTGCAAATTATCACTATTTAGTTTGGTATTTTTTTAAAAAAAAAATAAGACAGTAAAAATAATCAATAAATAACAACAATTTAGTATTTAAAATGAAAGGAAAAGATTTACTTACAAATAATTTACACACACAGCAATGTGAACAGAGACCAAAGAAAAACATAACAAAGATTGAATTCAGAATCATTGTTTATTGCTAGATATTTTATTTATTAAAACCATCGATAAATATTTATTTCACAAAAATTCCCGAATTTCATATTTATGGACGTCGATAAAAAATTATGAAAATAGATTTATTATATTTAATTATATAAAATAGTTAACAAAATATCTTGTTAACTGTTAGTGGGTAAGCTATTGTCTATTATTTTTTAATGTAGGAATAATATGTAATATATTTTAAACTACCAGTGAACCTAAAAATGAATATAAATATAATAATAATATAATACCATACAACGTAAAACCTTCAACATTTGCTGCCCCTCAAAATTTGTCGCTGTAGACATGTGCCTGTAGTTTCTGCATATAAATACGCCACTGGGACAGTGACGGGGACGAGTATGGTTACGGGAAGGTATATCAGATATACTATATCAATAGTGATATACATCTGTATTTTACACTTAAGCTAAACCGAGCTGAATTGCCCATTTAGTTAATATAAATATAAATATCAATGAATTAAAATATAATTTTTGTTTTTTCATATATATTTTGGTTCTCATTTACTGGATATTTATTTTTAGATCCTCAGATCAGTCAAAATTCATAATAAGATGAATTAAAATAACTATTAACTATCACATTTAGAAAATTTATTTTTAACTATTGACAATTTATATAATGACATATGCATTTCCAGACATTTAAATATAATTATTACTTATTTGTTGTATAAAATGAAAACAGTTTATTGCTAAAAATTAATTTTATCATCATGATGATCTTGTATTTTTAATGATATTGCAAACTTAACGACATCTTATAAAAATATAAAAATAAAGAGTATAGTATATATATATAAATGAAAAATAAAAAATAAGAGTTTATTGTTTTAGAATTGTTACCAACCGAAAACGGTTTTAATACTAAAGTTGTCCGTATTATAATCTGTCATTTACCAGTGACAACAAAATAAACCAATGACATCTTATTTTATTTATTTTACTTTTGTTAAAAATGTTACAGCAATGCAATTAAAAATTAAACCTATGATACAATTTATTATTTTTAACATAAGAGATTTTTATTAGACTTTTTCATTACTAGTATTTAAGTTTTAAAAATAAACAGCCTCTAATGACGAATCTGTATATATAAAAACCATTGCTACCATTAACCTATTGATTTGATATTTATTTGTCTTGAAATTATTTTTAATTCACTGATAATTTTTCTACACGAGATATTACATTTTGTCTATACAATATATCAGTAAAAATAATTTAAAAGTTCCAGTTTGGTTCATTCCAAACGAAAGTAATATGAGTAAACGTAAATTGTGTTATATTAACTGATTTTATTTTTTATAAAAATCGAACGCATACTGTACATCTGAAGGTATATACAATAATAATGTTCACACTTAAATGAGATAAAACCCAAATAAATAAAAATTATATATACTGATATTATAAAATAAAGTAATCGTAATATTATAGTTTTATGGTAAAAAAGAGACTTTATGTTAGATTCTATTTTTAGAAATAAAGATAAAGCTATTGATCTTGCAATGATGCTTTTAGATTCTGAACGGAGTGATGGAATTTATTGGTTTTATAATGATGTGTGTTTTTATTTTTTATTTTTTTTTTTATTCTTTTTTTTATTTATTTATTTTTTTATTTTTTATTTTTATTTTTTATTTTTTATTTTTGTGTCTGACGACACCTTTTTTGAATAGTAATTGAGTAAGAATGCTTCGATTTCCTTATGTAGCAACTTTTCTGAAAGGAAAGTGAATCTAGTTGGTACTTTAGGAGGTCAAAAGTAAAAAATTTTCAATATTTTTTAAATGCGACGGGAAAAACCCTAAAAAATTTTGGGAAAAACGGGAGTTTTTACGCAAAACCAGTTTTTGACATAATCAAATTTTTTATTTTGCTATAACTCAAAAACTAATCTATGTAAATACTTGAAATTTTTACCAAATGTTTAGATTAGCGTTCTCTATACACCATTAAATTTTCAAAGTATTTTGACTTTTATGAAGCTATTTATAGACAATTGAAATTTTCAATATTTTTAAGTATTTTTTTTTTAAATAACGATAAAATTTTTTTGGCTGCCTAGAAAATCTTGAAAATTTAATACAAGGTTTCTTATAAGTTGTTCCTTAACTGATAAAAAAAAATCTAAAATCGTAAGTCACAATTTTTTTTTATAAGTGCTCAAAGTTCCAATTTATACGAAATATGTAAAAATCACGATAATTTGCAAGTTATTTTGTAGATAAAAATTCATAAAATTTTTTCTGTTCATACTTAAGGTTCAAAATTTTAACACGAGGTTATGTATAAGATACTCTTCAAAAATCTTTAAAAAAATTTCTACCGGAATTAGAGGAAAAAATTTTATGACTGTTTGAAATTTAAATATTTACGAAATTGCATAAAATAGCGATTTATTCTCAAACGATTTTAAATATTTTTTATAATTCAAAAAGTATAAGTCGCAGATTTTTGAAATTTCTACCAGCTGTTAAGATTGGTATTTCCTTTATGTCATATTTTTTTCAAAATATTATATTGATTTTTAAGCCACTTATAGGCATTTAAAATATTCGATTTTTTTACATTTTTTTTTTATAATCGGTGATAAAAAAAATTTGGCTCGTACAAAATACTTGAAAATTTAATAGAAGATTCCACAGAAGTAGTTCTTAAAGTCATTCAAAAATTATTAAAATCCATAGGCACAATTTTTTTTTATAAGCGTTTGAACAGCGAATATTGACAAAAAATTACATGTAAAATATAATATACTGTATAATATTCTAGACTGACAAAGATATCGGTTTTTTTTAAAATGCTCTAACTCAAAAATGAAAAACCGCAACAACTAGAAATTTTCACCAAATCTTTATATTGACGTTCTCTATACATGGTTAAGATTTCAAAGTATTTTGACATATTTTGACTTATTTATAGACAATTTAAATTTTCGATTTTTGTTAAATTTTTGTTTTTAAACATCTATAAAATTTAATTGATTGAGCGAAAACTCTTGAAAATTTTATACTAGGTTTATAATAAGTTAAACTTATCGTAACTAAAAAATATCGGTGATCGGTTCACTCAATTTTTTTTTATAAGCCCTTAATTCTCAAATTTGTATAAAATGTGTAAAAATCACGATAATTTGCAAGTTATTTTGTAGATAAAAATTCATAAAATTTTTTTTGTTCATACTTAAGGTTCAAAATTTTAACACTAGGTTATCTATAAGCTACTCTTCAAAAATCTTTAAAAAAATTTCTACCGGAATTAGAGGAAAAAATTTTATGACTGTTTGAAATTTAAATATTTACGAAATTGCATAAAATAGCGATTTATTCTCAAACGATTTTAAATATTTTTTATAATTCAAAAAGTATAAGTCGCAGATTTTTGAAATTTCTACCAGCTGTTAAGATTGGTATTTCCTTTATGTCATATTTTTTTCAAAATATTATATTGATTTTTAAGCCACTTATAGGCATTTAAAATATTCGATTTTTTTTTTATAATCGGTGATAAAAAAAATTTGGCTCGTACAAAATACTTGAAAATTTAATAGAAGATTCCACAGAAGTAGTTCTTAAAGTCTTTCAAAAATTATTAAAATCCATAGGCACAATTTTTTTTTATAAGCGTTTGAACAGCGAATATTGACATAGAATTACATGTAAAATATAATATAATGTATAATATTCTAGACTGACAAATGATATCGGTTTTTTTTAAATGCTCTAACTCAAAAACCAAAAATCGCAACAACTTGAAATATTCACCAAATCTTTATATTGACGTTCTCTATACATGGTTAAGTTTTCAAAGTATTCTAGACAAACATATCATCTCCGTTCAGAATCGTTTTTCGTATAAAATGATACCTATCATTGAATTCAAATTTAACAAATCCATTATAATGACCTATCCTATGAAGAGTCGCACTTCACCTCCAAGTGTACAGCGGAGCGAGGCCCATCCGGTTCTTTTTTTTCAGTCTGTGTACATAATTTCTACCAGCAGAATTGCTCCATTAATCTGATCATCATATTCATGGGAAGTTTCTTATAAAAATGTCATGTAATATGAACTTAAATGATAATTTTCCGAAATGTTTGATAATTTTTCGTATGATTGCAAAAAATGAAGATAAGCAAAAAAAAACAGGAACATCAACGGTACATTGGTTTTCAACCTAATATATTTTATTTTTACATTTCATTAAAAAATCATTCAAACTTTAAATGTTCATTTATTGTTCGCAACTTATGATATTTTAAAAAGATTTTGATTATTCATAGATACTTGAAAACTTTATGTTTTCTTGTTTTTTTCATTAAATTTTGATAAAATTATTTTGATAAATCAGTTTTAAAAATGTAATATAAAGCTTTTCATACATATCTCTTACTGATCAATAAAAAAAAAGAACCGGATGGGCCTCGCTCTGCTGTACAGTTAGGGGTGGAGTGCACCTCGCTTATAGGATAGGTCATTATTATAATGGATTTGTTAAATTTGAATGCAATGATAGATATCATTGTATACGAATAACGATTCTGAACGGAGTTCATATGTTAGTCTAGAATATAATACAATGTTATTTATAAATATTATATAAGTATATTTTATTTTTAAACGAAAAATTTAGAAAAACCGAAAATTTAAATTGTCTATAAATAAGTCAAAATATGTCAAAATACTTTGAAATTTTAACCATGTATAGAAAACGTCAATATAAAGATTTAATGATAATTTCAAGTTGTTGCGGTTTTTCGTTTTTGAGTTAGGGCATTTTAAAAAAACCGATATCATTTGTCAGTCTAGAACATTCTACATTATATTATATTTTACATGTAATTTTATGTCAATATTCGATGTTCAAACGCTTATAAAAAAAAATTGTGCCTATTTTAATAATTTTTGAATGACATTAAGAACTACTTCTGTGGAATCTTCGATTAAATTTTCGAGTATTTTGTACGAGCCAATTTTTTTTTATCACCGATTATAAAAAAAAAATGTAAAAAAATCGAATATTTTAAATGCCTATAAGTGACTTAAAAATCAATATAATATTTTGAAAAAAATATGACATAAAGGAAATACCAATCTTAACAGCTGGTAGAAATTTCAAAAATCTGCGACTTATACTTTTTGAATTATAAAAAATATTTAAAATCGTTTGAGAATAAATCGCTATTTTATGCAATTTCGTAAATATTTAAATTTCAAACAGTCATAAAATTTTTTCCTCTAATTCCGGTAGAAATTTTTTTAAAGATTTTTGAAGAGTAGCTTATAGATAACCTAGTGTTAAAATTTTGAACCTTAAGTATGAACAAAAAAAATTTTATGAATTTTTATCTACAAAATAACTTGCAAATTATCGTGATTTTTACACATTTTATACAAATTTGAGAATTAAGGGCTTATAAAAAAAAATTGAGTGAACCGATCACCGATATTTTTTAGTTACGATAAGTTTAACTTATTATAAACCTAGTATAAAATTTTCAAGAGTTTTCGCTCAATCAATTAAATTTTATAGATGTTTAAAAACAAAAATTTAACAAAAATCGAAAATTTAAATTGTCTATAAATAAGTCAAAATATGTCAAAATACTTTGAAATCTTAACCATGTATAGAGAACGTCAATATAAAGATTTGGTGAAAATTTCTAGTTGTTGCGGTTTTTCATTTTTGAGTTAGAGCATTTTAAAAAAAACCGATATCTTTGTCAGTCTAGAATATTATACAGTATATTATATTTTACATGTAATTTTTTGTCAATATTCGCTGTTCAAACGCTTATAAAAAAAAATTGTGCCTATGGATTTTAATAATTTTTGAATGACTTTAAGAACTACTTCTGTGGAATCTTCTATTAAATTTTCAAGTATTTTGTACGAGCCAAATTTTTTTTATCACCGATTATAAAAAAAAAATGTAAAAAAATCGAATATTTTAAATGCCTATAAGTGGCTTAAAAATCAATATAATATTTTGAAAAAAATATGACATAAAGGAAATACCAATCTTAACAGCTGGTAGAAATTTCAAAAATCTGCGACTTATACTTTTTGAATTATAAAAAATATTTAAAATCGTTTGAGAATAAATCGCTATTTTATGCAATTTCGTAAATATTTAAATTTCAAACAGTCATAAAATTTTTTCCTCTAATTCCGGTAGAAATTTTTTTAAAGATTTTTGAAGAGTAGCTTATACATAACCTCGTGTTAAAATTTTGAACCTTAAGTATGAACAGAAAAAATTTTATGAATTTTTATCTACAAAATAACTTGCAAATTATCGTGATTTTTACATATTTCGTATAAATTGGAACTTTGAGCACTTATAAAAAAAAATTGTGACTTACGATTTTAGATTTTTTTTTATCAGTTAAGGAACAACTTATAAGAAACCTTGTATTAAATTTTCAAGATTTTCTAGGCAGCCAAAAAAATTTTATCGTTATTTAAAAAAAAAATACTTAAAAATATTGAAAATTTCAATTGTCTATAAATAGCTTCATAAAAGTCAAAATACTTTGAAAATTTAATGGTGTATAGAGAACGCTAATCTAAACATTTGGTAAAAATTTCAAGTATTTACATAGATTAGTTTTTGAGTTATAGCAAAATAAAAAATTTGATTATGTCAAAAACTGGTTTTGCGTAAAAACTCCCGTTTTTCCCAAATTTTTTTATGAAGCATTTTTACTGCCCCAAAACGTGTCGACAGACACAAAAAAAAAAAAAAAAAAAAAAAAAAAAAAAAAAAAAAAAAAAAAAAACACACATTATTGTAAAATCAATACATTCTTCACTCCGTTCAGAATCTAAAATTGGTTCTAATTTCCAAAAAGAAAAAAAAAAATTATGAGCGTTTGATTATTACATTTTATTATAGTAGACAAAATTTGACAACAATTATGAATATCTATAAAATTGTTATTGGTTTTCAATCAATTAAAAAATTTTTGAACGGAGTCGTAAAAAAGTTGTATATAGGGTGAGGAAATTAAATATTGACGAAATCAAGTATTTCAACGAATTTAAATTATATTATATTGGTTGCTATTTTGTAAATATTATTCGTAGTGACTTGAAATATTATTGAGTACTTATAGGTTCTACTATACTATATCAACCATCTTTATAAATATAAATTGATCAACTCGTGTTCATTTACTGAGAATCACTTCTTCGAATACAATAATTTTTTTTTTTCATTAAAAAGACCAATACGACAATATCATTCATTCGTTTCTGTATCCCAAAGAACCAACCGAGGAGTCTCACTCGACCTAGAAGTTTCACCTTTTTTTTTTAATGGTTTATTTTAAAATAAATAAATAATAATTTCAGTAGAAATTCTCTGTTATTCGTCATCGACAGGAAAAAAAATGTTAATCTACGATCGATTACGATCTATTATCATAATTTTGATTATCGATGACGTCAAATCCCACACATAATGGCTCGCCACAATTATCAAGCAAATATGTGATTTGGAATATTGAAATACCCAACATATGCGATAAACGAGACGTGAACAATAATAGAATTCAACTAATTTGAATTATTAAATTAATTCAATTACACAAGTATATTTATTTATTTTTATTTTTCCTCGCTAGCATACCGGAATGTTTTTTTAATTTTATAACTTTATTTATTTATTTTCAACCATAAATATTTATAAATTTAATGATTTTCAATAATTGAATAACTTGAGAGCTTAACTAGCTATGAATATAAAATATTTCCCTCGAACTTCATAATTTACTTATTTAAAGAATATTATTTAACAGCTAATTCAATAAGTCATTCTATTATAACTCAACTCTACATATATCTCTCTATATATATAAACATTTATTTATTTTTTTTATATAGTGTCTTAACCCTTTCAGTCCCCAATGCCATTATAATGATTTATTACAATAAAAGTATTTGTAGATATTACAATTTTATACATAACCTTCGGGAAAATGGTTTATTTTGACAAAGAATATTTCTAGATAATAATAATAATTAAGATTATATTTATAAGTAACCGATATTCCGAGAATATGATGTATAAGAAAAAAAAAAAAGTTAGTCGAGTTTTTTTTTTTTTTTTTCTAAAAATAAATATTAATCATTCAAATCGAATAGGAAAAATCCCATATTTTTTCCCCTTTGTCAACACAGATATTATTGTATTATGGAAGTATTAAAATTTGTTTATTGTTTATTCTCAGCGACTATTATCGTGTTAAATGATATGCCATTATAATGGCAGTTGGGCGTTTACAGCTTGTGAATTGTGATAATATTATAAAATATTATTTTTGGACTTCTGATATCATAAGCGTGTGTTTTGCTGTTTCATGATCGTTATTTGTTATTATTTGTTCGTTAATCTCGTCGGTAACTCCACTCCTTTTGAAATTTTGTTGTTTTGTGAAGAATAACAACTTTACCTTTTTAATAATTATTCTTTTAATTTAATAATACATAGATAGCTGTTCATTCAATTTAACTCATGTTATAAATTTTAGTTTAAAATGTCAAAAAGACAGCATCAGCTACCTTCTGGAGATATTTTAGATATTGTTAAATTTGTGTTTGTTTTGTTTTTATTAATAAAGATTATTTAATGATAAAATGTGTTATACGTTAAAGCCCAATTGCCATTATAATGGCAATGTATGGAATTTTATTTAACGCCCAACTGCCATTATAATGACAAGTCACCATAACTCAAGTTTAAGTATTCTTAAAATTTCAAAATTCAAAATTTCTCTTAATTTGAATATATTTAATGCAAAGAACATATGAAATATTTTTTTTTCTGTTAGATCATAATTCGGGACTGAAAGGGTTAAATAATATTTAAATATTGGTAGAATTTGTTATTTTTGTATATTTAAATAAAACTAAATTTGACCAACGTCAGGGCTCCATGAAATTCAAGTGATATTTTCAAAATATTCAAAATTACTTTGAAAAAATCTAACAATGATCAGAGGTGGTTAGAGAAAAATTCATGTTAGGCGTGCACATTTTTGAAACATTATTATATTCTAATATTACATTATGTTCAATTACAAAATGAAATATACGATAAATTATAATATATACCTACTCAATAGTGTTTTGTACTTAAACATTATAAGAAAAGTCGAAAAACGATTGTCGATAACGAAAAATTATAACGTGACATGTACCCACGTAACTATAATATACAATTACAGTTTATTTTCGATACAACCGTCGACCGTGCCTTGTAATACTATGCATTGCAGTGCGAATGCGATGTGTTAAGTGAAAAGGCATTGAGAATTTTACTTCCTCTTCCTTCTACGTACTTATGTAGATTCTCAGCAGTCATTGTAATTAAGACAAAATATCGAAATAGGTTGAATTTGACACAGGATTATTCATTAAATCTTACTTCATACATTGATAATAATTTCAGTCACATTCAATCTCATCCAACCCATTAAGATTCATGCGTTAATTTTGTTATTATTTTTCTTATCATTAAAACCAGATATAATTAGACTTGGGTAAAATACTTTTTAAAAGTCTTTAGAATAAATACTCGAGTACTTACAAAAAATAGTATTCCGAATATGTATTCAAATACTTTATATAAATTGTATTCCGAATACATTACTCAGAATAATAATTATAAGAAAGGTTTCACAAAAACAAATATTATTCTGGAGTTCTATGGTCTCAAAAAGATTAAAAAACACTGTCCTATTATAAGTTTTTTTTATTTTTAAGATATTTATATATATTAATAAGCATAACATATTTATATATGCATAAATGGTATGTACAAATTTTAAATATACTTGTAATTTTTATTATTGTACATATATGGTACATATTTTCGCGTTTAATGGAATTCGAATAAGATTTACAAGTTAAATGAAGTATATGCTGACCACAAAAACATTTTCTTACATGTAAGGGAAGGGAAGCATTCACATTTAAAGTGTACGAATTTTATGAATAGTAATACATAAGTAGAATTTTTAAGAAGTAATTATTAAATGTGTAAACAGTGTTGTAACTAAACAACTTGAGGCTTGTGTACATATCAAATCTTGAGGTTCCTTATCATAAAACATTTTTGAGCATTTGAACTGTTGAGACCCCATAATATATTATGAGGCCCGGGTTATGTGTGTAATGCACATTTTGCACACCCAGTTTTACAGCACTGTATGTAAAGTAATTCTGTATAAATTCTTGTTGTATCTAAATATACAGCATATTTGTTTTACTTTCAATAATTAATTTTCTAATTTATATCAATGCATTATATACTACCATTCACTAAAACTTAATAACTTATTTGTTAATATAATAATATTTATTTTAAAAGTTAACGGTTTTTTAAAAAAATATTAATGATATGATCAATACCAATATTGTCTGCACAAGGAATTAAGAAAGTAGGTATCATTGATTGCTCAATTCAGATTTCTACTACAGTGCAAAATGTGTTCTTGATATTGGTTAACTTAAAAAAAGTCGTTTCAGGTGTAATAGTAGTACTTACTATTAACTGGTAATGTAACTGTGATTTGTAAGGATATTCATAAAACAAGAAATGCTAACTATATTACACTAATTTTCCTTTTTTTTTTTTTATTAAAATCTAAAATAATAACATTTACAATTTGTATATAAAAAAAAAAATACAATAAGCAAATACGATAGCAAAATATGACGGACAATAAGACGGCGAGTAGGGAAGCTATCCAGTGATAGGACCCATAGACGTGACTGCTAAACTAGCACATTTTCAGTTTAAAAGATCTCGACACCAACGTCGAGACGACGGGGGAATTGTCCGGGATTGAGATCGTGTGTTGATTTGCGATAAGTGGGTTAGGATGGAGAAGTAATTTTGAGTGGAACTTTTTATAGTAAGTTTTAACTAAATTATCAACTGCTTCAATGTTTAAGTCTTTGTGGAGGGTGTGATTGGAAATATAACAAGGAATACCAAGGAGCGGACGTGATTGTACGGAGAGAGATCGATTGGAAAGCTTCAATAGTTTTTAATTGCGATGGTTTGGCACAACCCCATATTTAGGCACCTTACACTAATTTTCCTAGAAACTTATCCGTACTTATCTACTGTTCATAATAGACTGCAACGTTTGCAGCTGTTCATAAGAAATTTTGAGTGTGAAGTTGAATAGTTGTTGAGCAAGTATCTTCCATTTTTCCCTACGTCCAAATGGTTTCACGTCCGTTTATCCTAAATCGTTTTATTGTTTATAATTTAATATTTAATTTATTTTAATTAAAATGTTCCAAGTAAAAATATTTTTGATGAATTAATTAGGTAGTGATATTTGTTCATAAACTACAGAATGATTGGATAATAATAATAATAGTAATAATATAAGCGTATTTTTTATAAAAACTATAGTATATTAATTTTGATTATAAAATATCATTTGTCACGTCATCAACAAAGCTTGTAAATATATTGAAAACATTTAAAATCAAACCAGAGCATAATAATCACTCCAAAAGAACTAGAATCTAGGGGAAAAAATTGCAAATATAAATATCTGCTTTAAAGAATTAAAATCAATAAGGATGAGGATTTATTTTTGCCTTCGTTTTGCTTTCAATTTTCATGGATATATGTTGCTAAGTTATGTAAAAAGTACATCATTAAATGTTATTTCAATGAATATTAAACATTGGATAAATATTTTAGCCAGTTTTACAGATATAAATCAAAACTGATTTTTAAAAAAACGATTGAGCGGCTCTTATTTTTCATCATATATTATACTGAAAACGAAGATTATCAAAAGTTATCGGGTCCAATATATATGAGTAGTCTGTTGGTAGTGTAATGTATTGTAAATTACAAGGATTCTGTTTTAAAGTAAGCACATATTTAGAATATTATAAATTGATTATGGTGTATTGATCAACATGTTTTAAACGTACGATATATTTTGTGATTACGTGCGTTTCATATATAATAATATTGTATAAGGCTGTATTTTTCTTTTTACACGGTAAAATTTCTAATGTAGTTATTTGGCTGCACACGAGTTGCATCCCAAAATAAAAAAGCAGGTACACGAATTGCGTCCCGGGTTTTCTCGACTACTACATGAATTGAAGGGCTCACTGCAACAACAAGGCAAGTCCACTTTTTTCGAAAATCGGTTTTTGATTGCTTGGAATGCGCCATATCATCACGGTCATTACTGTACAAAAACAAGGTATGTCCAATCGTTGTTTACGGAGATAACGTGCAAATGGACTTGTTTAATATTTTATGGTCAAAAACAAGACAAGTCCGGACTTACCTTGTTTTTGTAGCTAATATTATATTGGTCATACTGTAATGTTGTAATCATATATTTTGAATTATTTTCTGCTTTATAACAATATTTATTTATTTATAATATCTTCCTTTAGTATACTACACTATTGTTTTGTTATTTAGTATTTTATTTTATTTAATAAATTTTTATTTAATGTAATAAATTATTGACTAATAGGTATTTAGTTTTAAACTGTTGAGTTTATATAAATATAATGGATCCTTCTAATATTGTCAAGTCTTTAGAATACGATACAGACTTTTCTTCACTGCTAAACTGTTTTCCATTATAGGTTGAAAAACATGATTAGGTATGTAAAATCACTATTCTTTCTTATAATATATTATTATTTTTGAAAACATTTAAAACCTATTATTTTATGTTATGATAAATAAAACAAATTAATATTAAAAAAAAATATTAAACCTATTTTATGATCAAAAAGTCATGCAAATCCATATCAAAATAATGAACATCAACATAATTGTACTCCATGTTGTTAAAATCAGAACAAAATATTATTCAATATTTAAATATTATTACTGTTGACAATCACTTATATTTATTATTGCTTTTAAGACTTTATTTTTTTTTTTTTTACTTAATAATAATTAAAAAATTGAAAATACATTTATATTTTATGAGCAAAAACCCGGGCAAGTCCATATCTTTCAAACTTCATGAATATGTATGCACTAGAAAAAAAATATATTAAGACATGATAGTATGACAACAATGTGTGTGTACTGCTCAATATAATTTTTTTTTTATCAAAATACATTTAGTTTTCATTTTCAATTGGCTAATACAATATATTTCCTTCTCCTGAATATATTTCAAAAGTGGACTTGCCTTGTTGTTGCAGTGAGCCCTTAAATTGCGTCCGGCTTTATCTAAACGATTACACGAGAAATTTGAAAATGGCCAATGAACTCATCTCGATTTTATTAGAAATATATCGTTCAAGTTTTCATCAGACTTACAATTTTTTAAATCAAAATTTAATCTTTTAATATTTTAATATAATTATAAATTAATTTCATTTCATTTAATTGACATACTTCTATTTTCATAACAACGACAAAGAACAATATTTTTAACTTAGCGTTAGTAGTATTTTGCTTTTGATAATCCTAAATCTGTATAAAATAAGAAGGAAAATAATGTTTTTACTTTAGGACGTAATTCGTGTATTCTTATAAAAAATCTGGGACGCAATTCTTGTGAATTAGGGATTTCAGGACGCAATTCGTCTGCGCTGAGTTATTTTAAATATTAACGCCATTAGTTTTTTTTTAAATATTAAAAAAACAACATATAACTATGTAACAGGTGTTATGATATGCAGGTGATATCTATCGTTGATTTTAGAAGCAAGAGTTAAGAACAATATTTGATTGTTTTTTATACAATGGATATAATATAAAATGTATATAATTTTCCATAATTGAAAATCTATTATAAATAAAACCGATTACAGTGACGTCTAGTAACTGCATCTAAATAGGAAAGCACGTACCCAGGATAAATTTCGGGGGGGAATGGTTTAAAATATTTTAATACATGAATAAATTGTAGTTGTATAATTATACATATTACATTTATACATATGGTGTGTAGTTAGTTTTTGTTATATTATAAATATATACCTACTTTAAAAAATTAGGGGGGGTTGAACCCCTAAAACCTCCCCTTGTATATGGGCCTGGACGTAGGCGTCACAAATTTTAACAGTGGGGTGGGGAAACCAAGTATCATTGTATTCTGCAATTAACGGTAGCATTAACGTCATAAGAAGAATGTATGTTCAGATAGATAAATATTAATTTATGATAATGTTGACTTTATTAGACGAGATCACTTACTCTTTCTTACATTTTGAAAATATTATTTTACTATCGTAACAACAATTTTACTTTGTTTATACGAATATTATATTAGTTGGTGTCGGTAAAAATATCAGCGATAACGTGTTTGGAACGGGTTTACCGTTACAATTGTCACATTTTTTGTTTTCTTCGTTTACCGCGTACGAGGAGAAAAATATCCGGTTGGTACAGCAACAAATCGCATCGATCTGCGCGCACAGCTACACACGGGTTTTGCGCAAATGTAACCCCCGTCCGCGGCGCGCGGATTGAAAGACAAAAATCATTGGGAACGGCACCTGCGATCACCGCCCGCTCTACCGGTGTGTTGTTGATGTTGGACGGGCGGGCCGACGCGCGATTGGGGACGCTGCAGCGGCGGCATCTACGGCCGGCTGCTACTTTCACTGATCGCTCGCCGCTGATGTACATGGCGTTGCGTTCGCGTAACTGTGTGCGTGCGTGCGCGCGTGATACGCGATCGTCGTCGCTCGTGCGCACTCCAGCGACGGCGGCCGTTTCCATTACCCCCGTACGCCGCCACCGCACCGACCGGTGTGTCCTCCTCCAGACCGATGCCACCCACCACCCGCTGACGACACCGCTCGCTGCCCCCGACCCGGTTTTCGTACCGTTGTCGTTTCGTATGTTCGCCGTCGCGTTATCATCGACGCGGGCGTGCGCCGGCGTCTCGTGCGTAAGCGCACCGTTCGCGCGCGTGCGTGCGCGCACCCGCTACGCTCACCAGGCCGTTCGCAAGCAGTCCGGACGAGAGACGGTGCACAACTACAACGCGTCGCGCGCCGCGTACACCGTTCGCTCGCACAGAGACAACGACGTCGAACCGATCGAAAATAGACGCTTTTCTCCGCGGAAGTTTTGTTTAATCTCGACGGCAGCGTAACACAATATTTGCGTGTCGTTTTTTTTCCATCCGTTCTTTGTCCACTCGCCGCGTCCGTGCGCCGCCCGTGTCCCGTCCGCCGCTCGATCCGTCCGGTCACCAGCGAGATCGCCGTCATCGCGTGCTTTCGTCTTATATGAGTTACGACTGATCGGAACGGGGCTCCCGTACCCCAGGAGCGGTTTCTTTTATTTTTTTTTGAATTTTTTCACGCGTTGTACTTCGTTTCTTCTGTCCGCCTCGCGCGACATCTGAACAGCGTACGCGGTTGTGCTGTCGCCGCGACACGTTAAGAGGTACACGTAGCGGCCCACAGCGAGTGTTGCAGTCTACCGTTATCGTTCCGTTCGCTGCAGAACCCGGCGTTTCAAATCCGATCATCGTCCGCCGCCGCGATGTTGGTCGCCATGACTGCTATGCTCGTGTCCGTAGCCGAATTCTCCAACATCTTGTCCGTTTTGGCCGTGCTCATGTGTTTCTGTGCCATGTTTTTACTGATCATGAGGTAAGTCCACTGCCCCCGGCCACCATACGGCGAATAGTGTATGTGTTTGTTGTTACTACTACTGCTACTACTACTGTTATTACTATTACTGTTATTGCGGTCGCGGTCGTCAGTGTTGTCTTCCCGAACAATACAATCCGGGTTCCGCTCGAATTGGATTTTGTCTAAAAACTTTTAAAAATCGAACGGTATACTCGTACCGTTTTTATTTTTATTCAAGTCAATATGCTGGCAACTAGTAGTTCTGAATCAACTTTTAATAACGTAACATTTAGTTAGTTGGTATAATGTATACGTATATGCGTGTTGCATTCACTTTTCATGGACAGGCCGCGTTGACTTTACAACGACGTTCACGCAGTGTGTAACAACACTTTGTCGTGTTGTGTCCATACGGAGGTGTTATTTTATATCGAAATACGACATTATATCGTGTACAACCGCATTTGATCTGTAGACCTAAATAGATCACGGCGACCTATTCCGTTTTCGTCTCCACCGCCTGACTGTTTCCGATGATTTTGCGAAGATGTTTTCGTGTTAATTATTCAGATTAGATCTCGCGCTCGGGTCTACCGCCGAATTTGTATTATTGTTTATCGCAACGTTGTAAACATCGGCTTGTATCTGTTCTGAAATTCTAAAATTCTGGTTGTAATGTCGATGATATGATAAGATAACTATTAATGAGTCACCGATAAGAAGAATAATCCGTGACAATCAATAACATTATCGTTAGTCATTATAATTTATAATGTAGTACGAGCGCTCACACTTGTGATTTATTTATTATCTAAATTGTGCTGACTTAGGAATGATAAAAATTAATATAATACATCATTGATGTATAATTATATAATAATAAACGCTTTTAATTATGGATCTTACGTATTTGTTTATCCGTAAACCAGTGCGTTATTGAGTTTCTCTTATTTGTGCACAAACGTCATACATTTGTTATGGTGGTAGCGTTCGCGATAAATAAACGCTTAACATCACGTAATTAATAGTCTATGCTAAGTAAGGATGACTAAATTTTCAGTTTACCGATCAAATGCCCGTCTAAAAAATCGTATTCGTTATTTAATCAAAATTGTTTACACGCTTTTATAGTGTGCTGTTATCCAGGACTAAAACATAATCGTACGCTATTGAATATGTATACGAAATACGACCGAATGGGCTAATGGTTAATCGTATGACGTGGCTTGTGTTTTGAGAATCCCTAGCTGACAATCTCGTTAGACTGTATAAAATGCTAATTTTTTTCTGACCACAATTTAAGTAGTTTTACAATGGGAAGTATGATGAGTTTATGTTTATCGTTGTTGGTCCCGATCGTATTTCCTGATGCGATAGAATATTGCATGTATATCACTTGAGGTTTTATAGCATTCCAAAAAGCATTCTTTTGCAATTAGAATTTAATAAGGAGTGCATTGTACTTAAATTTAAATAAAACAATAATTTAAAACAAGAGGGCAAGCTAGTAATGTTAATTATAATCATACACGCAATAGTAGAAACTTATGATACCGTGACTACTTTATGTGTTGGACGCTCAATTTTCATTGAAACCATTTAAATCTAAATGTAATCTTTGGATGCTCTAATTGCCAAACCGTTATTTATTTATTATAAATACTCGTGTTAATAAACTTAATTTTTATTACTTTTACATATCACATATATAACGTACCCATACGTGTATTAAAATTCATAAATATATCCATATATAAAATAGAACGGATATTATTATTATTATATTTTTTAAATTTTCAAACCGTTCAAAATAATTTAACGGAGCCGTCAGACATAAAATTATGGTATTAGTATATATAGATCACATTTACTGTTATATAAATTAAAACTAGAAAATATATGAATCGCTCTGATGGATAAGATTTTATGGACGAAGACATATGATTACATAAATGTTCACATTAAAGAGCGGACAAAAATATACTGCAGGCTCCTCGAGTATGATGAGATACTAAAAAATTACACGTGTACCGTAAGTAATCTATGGTCCAATGTGTTCTTTGATGCTTGTTGTATTTAATATATAATGACTTTTCTATTTTAAAAAAAAAAAATCGCTATAAATTTATACTTCAATACGTTTTGATTTAGTTTACTAATAAAATATTGACTTTTTATTTAGTTAGTGTGTTACGAATCACTAATGTATGGACGCCAAATGAAAAAAAACTCAACAATTGGTTTTATCTAAGTATATGTGTCTACATATAATTATTATTCAATGATAATCTTCAAGTTTAATTCTCCATAATTATGGTTTACATATAACACAATATTTATATTGTGGTAACAAAATCGTGTAATAATAATCAATTTAGTAAAAATAATTTCTTTTAACTCTGAATGAATTTTGTACGCCCGTATCTCATAAAAATTATAAAGTAGAATATTTTATGTATAGAACATAAAAATAATACAGGGTGTTATGGAGTGTATAATGAATTATAGTTTCAGTTCGTTTATAAATATATCTTCATAATGATGATCAAATTATTTTTGTAATCATATTTTTATTTTTTTACTTCGTGGGGTTTCGATACGGAACCCGTCAAGCGTTTTTGTTGTATTGTTATAATGGACACACCAATTACGTTTCGGTTATTGTGTTTATCATTGCGTTAGTACGTGGAGAGGAATACATGTATAGTAAATTTACGAAAAGCCAATAAAAAAGTGTATGAAGGCAAAGAATATAAATTTATTACCATTCATGTTGTGTAGTTTGCTGTTTCCTCCCTCTCCTCCATTTATGACGACAACCGAATTGTGTATTAATTTTTGGCGGGCGTTGATCCCGAAACGACAAAGGGTTTGTGTATTTACTTGACGGCCTACACTAGTGGCGACTACCTACGTAATCGTAGTTCGAACGTTGGTGTGTTTATTATACGGAAATGTATCCGATCATATGGAGGAGTACAAGTTAAAATAAATAATATTATATATTTCGATGTTCGTATTCGACGCTGTCGAACACGTACGGAATGCTCACCAATTGCTATAATATTAATAATTATAATTATAATACACTGAACTTTAAACTGTATTCTCAATGCTGTTATGTAATTATTCTTATATTCCTATATTGTCTATTTATATAAACATAAACTTTAATTAAACTCTAATTATTAGTATTTTTGAGTATTTAGACGAGTAATCATGAATTAAAGTAAGCGGTCATGGTCTGGCTGCACATGACATATCTGTTGCTAGACAGTCATCTAATGAATACGTGTAGTGTTTAGTAAAGAAAGAACTAAGGTTCGCTCGTTTTTGTCGAGGTCGAAATAATAATCACTAAAATAAAAAATTTGAAAAAAAAATTTGAATAATACGATCTAATAATAAGGTTGACCATTTGGCGACAGTCACCACTTTGATGTGTATGTAAATATTGTATGTTACATTACGTAATTCATACGAAAAACACGTATTCACTCGCACGTGCGTAATAAATAATTAAAATAATTAAATAAATAAATATTGATAAATAAATATTTTTGCACGCTTGAAATCAGATCATTTTAAAATGCTGTGGTACAGTTTTAAAATGAAATGTTATTATTATTTATATTGTTAAAACTATTACGGCACCGCTATCTCTTTTTTATGCAGTCACGTATAGGAGTAGTGCATTTTAACAAAGGCTTGTTCTGCCGTTGAAGATGCTTTAGAGATGACGCGTTCATATAATTATTATTATTATTTCTATTATTATTACTGTTATTACTATTATTAAACTAACGATGCCGAGTGACACACGTGACTGGCAATGCATACAACGCGCGACCGGTTGCCGTCAGGTCAGTTCAGTTTTCGTAACGGGATAATGAAGAAAGTCGTTTTATGATTCAAGTTTTTTTTCTGCGTGCCTGGTTCGTCGCCATTTAAATTTGTAAATAAACTACTATTATGCTAATATTTTTATTGTGATTTTTACTGAAATACATTTCCTGTACACTCCAAGTTGAACTACATTTTTCAAAAACTTGTATTTCGATAAAAATAAATTTATATAGACAAAAAGATAGTTACAAAAACAAATAGTACCGTAATACGCTCTCTTTTCATCCACAGCGGATATTTATTATTATACGAGATAGTTGTCAGCCCGGTTAAACAAGTCCTTTCATAACCGTAACTGTAAGTAGTTGTGTCTATAGTTTATATATATTAGCCTATACTTCGATCGAACTGGTATGGAACGTTGACCCTCCTTAGATGTTATATTAACCATGAACTTTCTATTTTTGAGACATGTATAAAAACAAATACACGTAATTCATTAAATTTGATCATCGGTGTTAATGATAGGTACCGAGCGAATTGAGCATTTTAATGTCTTATTGCCAACTAACCTACCATTTAGCTATAATTACTTTTTTCGATAAAATTGACTACTCTCAATGAATTGCATTAAAATATATATCGTAATCGCTGTAAACAATATAAAATCTGGTTCTTGCCATATGCTGCATTGTAGTAGTAATTGGTATGGTTTTCGGGTCTTCGAAACAAATTTTTACTCATTAGTTTTACCCCGGAACGGAAGACCTTGAATATGCCATAGACACTAGGTAAAATGTGAAATCTTACTATGAATAATGCGCGACCACCAGTTTAGAAACCACTATGCAATATGGGTAGTTTAAAGATTTGGCCTTGTTTGATAGAAAGTTTGAATTTTTGAATTTTATATTATTTTGTTATTGACATTTGAAGTTTTTTTATCAATGCAAAATCAAAAAAGAAGATTAAAGTTCCTTAAAATATTTCGTAAGACCTAATTTATTATGTCGATTTAAAGATAGGATACATCTTTTTGTTTTTGCACCTAATTATAAATATGAAATTAATTTAATAAAATTGAATTGAACCACTTAAAATGTATTGCTAGATTGTAGATACTAATTTTTTCTTATAGCTAGTAGTAAATATATATATATATATATATATATATATATAACTACTAGCAAAAAAAAAAAAAAATATATATATATTTATATAATATTATACTGTTTAGAGAAATAAGTGAGGTAATGGAGGATAACGTCTGTAATTAATTAAATTATAGTTGTTTTTGATTTGTATTAATTGTCAACAAGACATTATTTCTTTTTGGATCAACTTAATTATAGACTATAGATTAAATTTCAAATTTTTTTGCCCTTGGTATATTTTATTTATCTTTTTTAATTATTAAGTATTAGTTATAATGAATAGTATTATTAGTTACATTTAATTATTAGTTACATATAAACACATTTATGTCTAATTCTAATCTGTTTTTAGAATATACAGTTTTTTTACTACCTATACACGTGATCGCTTTGATGGTACTAATTTTTAAGTTTCAATTGTGTTTATTATGTTATATTTAATTTTCTGCATCATTACTTATAATATATTACTTTTGACGCATAATGTTTTTTTTTTGTTTCCATTTTAAAATGATTATTTATATCGTTAATATATTATTCACTAAACATAATTCAATTTGTATTAATGTTACTTCAAATTTGTATATAATATTACATTTAAACGTAAAAATTAAACTAAGTTGGCTGGCGATATGTGTATTACGCTCTGTAAAAAATTAAATAGTAATACATGCGTTTTAGCAACCTTGTATTTTATGTCCACTGTTATACTGATATATACTTTTAACAGTTCTTCATTTATTGTCGATTTCTCCAAAAAAAAAAAAAAAAAATTGAAGGCTATTGCTGGTCTAAATAGTCAATTAATTTGTTTTAATGTCCATAATATATAGCTGTTTTTTACCCATTTACTGATAGAACTAGAAGATATTGAATGTAAATATTTAATTTTTAAGAATCACGTAAAAATCTAAATATTTACATTTGAACGACATTGATGTTATTTATCAAATTAGCTTCTGATAATCATAGTTTTAAATCGTAATTGAATAGATTTGTATAGATAGTATATTTATATACTTATATATTCTTTCGGTGAGTGTGTATTAAACAATTTAAAAAATATATTATTAGTGTAAATTTTTAAGTTTGATAATTCATTGGTTCAATTGTTATATTTTGAATCACAATAAAAAATAATATTACTGTTCTTAGTTATAAGTCACTATTAATATAAATTTATCATCTTAATTAACACTTATCAATGTTATAACTAATAGTTATTGTCTAATTAATATTAAAAATGGTATTGGTTCGTTGTAAACAGAATATTAAGAAACATGAATTTATAGTTGTTTTACATTGAAATATATATAAATAGGTATTTGGAATTATAAATAAATTGATCCAAATAGAAAACTTCATTATGCTATAAATATGCAATATTTCATTAAATCACGTATTTAGATTACTATAATTGATTTAATGATAATAAAGATAATTATCGAATTAAATTACATCAAAAAAATATTTTATTTCGTATCTAATAAAACGGTGGATTAAATTGGTATATTTTTTTTTTTTTGATTTGACTTTTTATCAAAGTAAAGTACCCTTTTTAAATAATAAATAACTGGTGAATTCTTGAAAATATGTTTAACTTTATAACCCTAACCTTTGAATTCTAATAATTTAAAAATAAAAATAAGTGTAGGTGTATTAAGTTTTGTTTGAAATGCATTAAGTACCTATTATTATAATTTGTGGATTATGAACTCTTAATTTTTTTATTTTAATTTTTGAATGATTTTTTGTGAAATTATCACAGTATTGTGACCTTGTTAGAACTATACGGTTTGCAGTTATTATTTATTAATGTTGTTTTCAGTTTGTATTGTAACAGGATATCACGATCATTTTAAAGGTCAATATTTCTTGTATGGTTTTGATAAGTTACTATTGAGTGTTGTACATGTAGTGTAACTAAATTAAATTTAGGAAAAATGACAGATAATATAAATTAATATTTAAACAAAATTTCTGTTAGAACTTATGATTATAAGTTAAATTAAATATTTTAGCTATCTAGTACGAATATTAGTGTATTACACAATAATTTAATTTTAAATATGATAAAGAATGGTTTATAATTTATAAATTATTATGTTTATTTAGTTTTTTTTTTTTTTTGAGATTTATATGTTATTTATATATCGTCTTTTTTATAATTTATTTACCCATTTCTTAACAATTAAATTATTTATTACGTAGATTTTATATATTGTTGTGATCAAATTGATGAGGGTTAATTTATCCTAGTGTTTTTATAATTACTTAATTTATTACTTATAATTTTTCGTATTGACTGTGACATTTTTCCATAAGCTTATAAATAATCTGTTCTGCTAATTTATTTTTAAAAGTTAATAAGACTATGAGTATTATTTATTATAAACAATGTTGTAGTTTAAACTATAGTCTATGTGTACTAATCTATTAATTATTTGAATGATTATAATTTAAAAAAGCTAATTCTATTAAAATAGCCATTAAATTGTTTTTAACTCTATAAAATTTCACATATTGAATGCAATAAAATAAAATTTTTAAAATTGATAGTTGATAATTATATTTATTTATCTTATTGTTTTTTTGTTTTTTTTTTTTTTAAATGAAAAAAATACTATTTTAAAAAATCATATTATTTATTTAAAATTCTCCAGTCATAATGGTATCATTATGAAATAACTATTTTATTAATTTTTTTGCTATTCTGGCATAATATTGAAATCACCATTAAATAAGTTATAGTATGTATTAAATTTTAAAATAAGACTTATAATGATTTATCTTATATTCTACAAATATATGTTTATAAGTAATTTATATATAGGAAATTATGTAGAATGTAAAAATTATAATTTCGTGATCGTACCTATGTAATATTTATGTATTTGATATATTCGTTTCGTAATAAAATCAATATTTTTAGTTTTTAATGTTTTTATAATTAAAATAAATAATATATTACAAACACTATAAGGGTTTTTATGTCTAATGAGACGTATTTATAAATATTGGTTTAAAAAAGTTTTTTGCAACATATATTATTTTATTGTATAGTATGTTATGGAATTTAACATACTGCCATAACCTGTTTAATTTATTGAATCATATAGTTAAAGTTTTAAAAAAGGATTGAAAAATGCTGCTGCAAAAAATAGTATAAAATGTAATAAAATATTTATAATACATTTTGTTATCCACGGCATTAAATGTATATAATATTATACTTAAAAACTTTATGTCATGAATTGCATTATTTTTAAGTTTATTATTCTCAGTCAAATATAAGATATTAAAAAACGGTTTGGATTTTATTTAATGATTTCTTTATTTGTCAGAATTTAGCAATTTATTCTATCTTCCAGATAGAGGATTGTTTGCTAAAATTAGCTGTACATTTATTTTGCATTAATTATTGTTAATAACTATTATTGTGTTATTTGAATTGTAGGAACATGACAGTATTTTGGCTGCACGGCGAAGAACTAATGTTTGGTGGCAATGCAGTACATCCAGTGCAACAAAGGATACCACAGATGAAAATGATGAAAGTTCACATACCGTTCACGTTCAAATTACACGAAACATCTAATTCTTCTTACTCAGGTGAATATATATATATATATTTATTACAAAATAAAAAAAGTTACATTTTATTAAGAGTAGGTACTTATATTGACACGGTCTAACGTCAGTGAAGTGTGATACATAGGTGTGAAAATTTCGAGTGAAAAGTATGCAACGATATGGGTGTAAAATTAGAGTCTGCGGTTCTACGTGCCAAATGCCGGCGTGTAAAACTGAACTATTACTTATCTTTTCACTTGTAATTTACACTTACGTGGCTAAGAGGTTTCTGCATTGTACGGCTGAGGAGGGATAACATACTGCGTCAATATTTTATCAATTAAAATATTTTTTTTTAATTTATTGTTTTTAAAACTTATTTTCTGTTCATTTACAAATTGTCTTTGAAGTAAATTTAATAATATTCATTAAATAATATTCCGAATATTTGAGACAACAGTCATTCAACAATTTTCAAATCGAACTATATGTATTTGTACAAATGTTAATATTTCTTTGCTAACATGTTTAACGAGTCACTTCGGTGGTTGGTTTTGCTCCTTTAGAAATGCTTTTGTGCTTGCGCTTTTATAACAGTAAAAAAGACACATGAACTACATCTAACTTAACCGAAATAACCCGAAATTTTGTAATGTATGAGTTTCTGATTGAGAATTATTTGTAAAAAATCAAACTCGGGAATACATTTATTGAGAATCTTTCATAATATAATTCAGTATTATCTTGAATTTTGATATTCTTTTTACTATAAAGAAACAATGATTCAATTGAAAAAACATATTTATTTACTTAAGACTCAAACTTTTATTTAGCGCAATAAGAATACCTAGTGTAAGTAAATCAAATTTCTTGAAAATCTTTTCGTAAATTTTTGGTTTCTAATTCTAATTATAAAAATAATATTCGTGTACTTTTTTCCAGTTGTTTATGATTAAACATTTAATGAACAATAACACATAATAGTTTCATTTCTATAAATAATAAAAAATAATAAAACCGACACTAATAGATTTATACTCATTCAAAGGTATTTGTTGACCCTCATTTTGTATTTCTGTAGAACTTTACAAAATAACAATTATCCTATTATAATCTGATTCTTCATTTTTCATTGTATCAAGTAACATTTACTCTTATTTTTGCTCACACGCGTATCTAATTATTAACTTATATATTCATTGTATAGTTAAGTTTAAAAATTAATTGGAAGCCAAATTTAGTTGCTTTTAAAAATAACTATGGAAATATTGAGCTTTATGTTTATTGAACTTTTTTTTGTTGATTTTATATATGATCATTTTACACGAAATCACATATATATGTATATTTATATAAAATAAATTACAAGGTGTTTGCCTGTTGTCTACAATGTTGGTGATTAATATCGATCTGTTTTCATACAATAAATACAAAGTGTTTAAATATTTTTATTGATAAAGGTACTTCAAAAGGTTACATTTTAACAATTTATTTTACAATTATAATAGGTTTAATTCAACTATGTATAAAAATTTGAACCACTTTGACTCATGTGGATGATTCTATTACTGTTAAGCCCACTGCATTGTGGTTCAAAATATGTTAACTTTTGGTGAATATATTGTATTATAATACTAAAATAGTGCGTAAAAGTAAAATAAAAAAATTACTATATGAATCTGTATTAAATATTTTACTGTATTACTATATAAGAACTATAGTTTGGTATTTCTTAAATTTTTAATTATTTATTGAGTTCAAAATAAAACATTTTATTAAAAAAAAAAAAAAAAATTCGTGTTGTAAATATATACAGTATATACATGTATATAAGTTTTCGAAAATAAATTTTAGAAATTAGTTTCATGAAGTTTTCAGGTATAACCAATTTTATTTTAAATAAATCTGTTTTTTGCAATTTTTTAATGGTAAACATTTTTAGTGTTAAAGAAATATTTATTTTCTTTAAAATTAGTAAATCCTAGTTAAATCTTGTTTACATTTTAAACTTAATTTCTTTGAACTAAAAGTGTTAGAACTCAACTAACAGATATTTTTCATCATTGCTAATTTGATTTTCTTCCATAGAATTCTATCTACTCATCAAACGTCATAAGAATGCCAACTAGTGTACTAAAATAGTAGTGCTTAACCACAAGATTAGACGCCAAAAATTATGCATATTATCTATCCACTGCTATTTTTGTAAATTATTATTTTGTTCATTGGTTTATGATATTTAATTTATTTGCAGTATACAACAAATTATTATACTATTTTTATTTTATTTTGAAATAATATAAGTCTTATTATAACTGGTAAAATATTCTTTAATATAATTTAAAATTATTAAAAATTTGTTTGTTTTAGTTAATTTTTGGATCTTGTAGTTATAATTATATTCAAATAATTTGATATTTTAACATCAAATGATTATCATCATTATTGTTATAATCGATTAAAATAGTATATTTTATTTTTGAGCTTTTAACTTTCTTTGTACATTTATTATAGGTTATGTCGTTATTAAAATATTTAATATGAACTAACTTATAACCTTAAAATAAATATTTTTTGAGCTGGTGATCCCAAATTCATCCTAATCGACCCTCTATTATATATTTTATCAAATTTGCATAAGAATGCATAGTGGATGTCATTATTTTTTAATGGGATTCAAAAAATTGAGTAGCTTATAGTTTATATAACCCTGTGTACAGATGTTTTGATTAAAAAAATGTTCAAAATAGTTGTAACTGTACCCAAAACCTGTATCGAAAATAATAATAACTAATGTACACAAAAATTATTGTTTTATATTATTTTTAAACATAATCAAAAGAAACCAGTATAATATGTTTGTAAACAAGTATATTTTATAAACTTTATACATATTTATTTGTGTCCACTGTATATTTTATTTGAAGATTTTTGTTTTATTTTATAGAAATTATTCAAGATGTTTTTTTTTTTTTTTTTTAATTGAGTTTAATCCTAAATGTATATTGAAAGACATAATTCAAAGAAATCAGTAACATTTCGTTGATAACTCGATAATACCACGTATTTCGAATTTTTATGAAAATAAGATTTTGGTACCTATCAAAAGTCTTATTACCTCTTTTTACTCTCATTTTATGTAAACACGTTATTAAATATTTTGTGGTTAATTAACGTGTTATCTACGTTTTTGTAAATCAAAATATATTTGTTAAAGTGGTTGGTTTTAAAATTAATCAGTTTTTTGTCTCTCCTGAACAATGACCAAAATCGAGATACGTGGTATTACCGTGTTATCAACGATTTAGTTTTGTATTACAAAGGAAAAACTTTTTGGTTATCATACGCAAAAACCAAAAATAGCTTAATTGTATTCATATAACTGTTAACATTTTATTGAAGATTTCATCTATCAAGGTTTTAACATATTTTATTTGAATTTGTTACATTAAACATTAAAGCTATATAGTAAAATATGAGTTTTTAACTTAATAAAGCTGCTTTTAAAACTGTTTGCTTGTAATTTATAAAATTAGTAATTATTCAGAACTATTATTAACTATTGTTATGATTTTTAAATGGGAAAATAATCTCAATTTTTTTTAATGATTATTTTAAGAATCTTGTTGATTTATAACAATTATTTAATAATCTTTTTTTCTTTGATTTATTTCAAGAGTATAATTTATTCTTAAATATAATATTTAAATTATTTTATTGATATTTTAATTATATACTCACAATCTATATATATATATATATATATATATATATATATATATATATATGTATTGTACCGTAGTTTTAGAGTAATATTCTCACATTACACATGACTAATGATTTTTTTCAGACAATTTTTTACACAATATTAGCCTATTTACATTTTTGAGATAATCATATTATATTATTTACGCGTTAACATTTGATCTTTAAATTCTTTCATATTTTAAGTTATTAAATAACTATGTTGTTTTTTATTTGTATGTCTGTGAATATTGTGTATATGTAAATACTTAGATACTATTCTCTCGAGAATTACCATCATAATATATTATAGACGTGCTTTACGTATGTTCGGGTTTTACATATTTCGGGATTACATATTTGCATAATATGGCACCATAGCGAGCTATTTTATTTATTTAAGTAAACTAAATAATTAAGATCTTGAATTTTTGAATTTCATTTTTCGAACAAAAAATTATTAAAAATTTAATTTACAGTGCAGTCGAAGAAAGCACAGTTGTATTTATCCATTTTAAATAAAGAATTCTTAACGAGTACACCAAATTTTGATCGTAACATAAGCCAAGATAATATAGTACTTTTTTAACGAGTACACCAAATTTTGATCGTAACATAAGCCAAGATAATATAGTACTTTTTAATTTAACTAATTAACATTATTTTTGATAAATAAATTATATTTTTTCGTTTAACATTAGCAAAAGCATTTATGTCATCAGAATTTGGCGCACTTGCTTAGTTTTGGAATTATGCCAATTTAAAGTTTGCTTATTTTATGTTGTTTTTAAGGTGGTTTTCCATATAATACTTAAAAACGAGGAATATTTCTGTTTTGTTCCACAGAGATCATGAAGTCCACTAACTAAATAGGACTAAAATCTGCAGACATATTTTTCCTTGTTTAAAATTAACGACTATAAACTAATTTATGCTCTCTTTAAAAAGTAAGATTTTTGTTCTTTTCGACTGATTTATTTAAATTCTTTATACGCAAATCTGGATATTTGTTATTTTGTTACTGGGTGATTTATAGTACACTGACGTGATAAAAAACCAGTATAATTGTATCTTTAGTTTAATACAATTACATTATTAGATTATCAATCAATATTCTTAAGTTTTAGTCATTCCACAAACTATGTACTTACTATCAATTAATTGTTATGTAATTAGAATTTGTATTCGTACATTACATTGTTATTATTATTTAGTATTGTACTTATAATAATGTAAATTAATTTATTAATTCACATTGTTTGTATTATTTCTTAAACTATTTCTATATGGCTGTTTATTCTAACTAAATAACTTTAAAGGTATACTGGCATATTATCATTATAATAAATTATAAAACATTATATTTTGAAATAACGATTTGATTTATTAAACCCCGGGAGTTAAATTAAATTCAAGTAAGTACTTGAATTATGATGATACAATTTACAAAATCATATGGTTATAAGTTATTACCATATGATTTTGTAAATTGTATAACTCATTTGTTATAACTTATAATCTATTGCCCTTTACGTATAAATAAACGTAATTTTAAGTTAAAAAATGTTTTCATTCATATATTTTTTTAATAAAATCTAAGTACTAACAAATTAAAATCTAAAGAAAAATAAATGGCAGTGTTATCTTTTATAATTATAGTCATAGGTATTTTTTAGTTTCTCAATACTTCAGAAATGTTTATTCCCCTGAGCATTAGGCTCTAGCTATTCGTTTGAATGTATGCTATTATGTATTAATGAATTAAAATAACAATGGAAATACTTTTCTAATGTTTAATAAATATCTTGAATGTCTTTTTTATAATTTAACTACACGTAGTGACGAATAATTATTCATTCAAATTGAATAATTGAACATAAATTAATCAATATTTAATATTTTCTATTTTTATTGGAGAGATATTTTATTAAATACCTCTTAAAAACTTATAATCAAGTAAATATGTATTTATTTGTTATGAGATATAGAAATACATATAGAAATATGTATTTATTTGTTTGGTTTATATTTAATTTATAACACTAGTTTATTAATTAAGAACTAAAATAACTCAGTAAAAATGATTTATATGAAAAATCAAATTAAAAATGCCAACTACTACACGAAATTTAGGTTTATTGAAAACAAGTTTTGAAATATTCACTATCCAATCTGATGGTGAACCATTGGTGATCTGACAACTAAGAAAAGAAAGTTAAAAGAAAGTGTTTTTTTACATTATGTTATTATACTAAAATAATCGATCTATATATATATGTGTATTATGTCTGACATTATATTTGACTCCACACAAACCTGACAGTTCTATTCTAGAAAGTGTGTACTACTCTGGTACTACCATATACATAAATATTTGAGTACAAAAATGTATATATTAGATTTTAATAAATAATACAACAATTGTTCGTAAATTATTAGTTTTAGTTATATTTTAGTTATATATATATACATGCGTGCTATGTAACGTATATTATTTGTTGAGGGCTTAATATATTATTGTTATTTTATATATTATACCTAAACACTAAACTTAATATAAATATCATAAAGATATTATTATTATCCATTATTAAATAACTAAAAACAAATAAAAACCAAGGTCAGATTTTTTTTTTATTGCTTATACTTTGGACCATGGTAAATTTTGTATTTTAATTTAAAATAATATTATTTTTTTGATGTATTATTGAACTTAATATATTTCAATTTGTTTATTAAATACGGTTTAATATAAAATAAAACGTATTTATAGTCAATAGGATTTATTGTATTTATAGTTATTCATTTATTATTACGAGTTCTACTTATTTATACTTATTTCATGTACATTATTCCATTATGAATATTAGTATATTCGATGCACAATATTTTGTAGTATATATGTTTAATATTACAATTTGATAGATGTGTTTAACTTAACAATTTGTTTTGGTACACTGTGTGCACTAAAATTGTAATAAACTGTTCTAATATATTAAAAACGTGGGTCAATGTCCATTTTGTTTAAGAGTTATTTATAAATTTTATTTTATTTTTTTTTTTTATCAAATTATCGACGACAATAAATGTGTCTACTATACTATGATAATCATTATTCAATAACACCTACACTTAATATAAATATAAAAAGGTGTGATTAAAATAATACTTGGTTTGTTCACATTTAAAACTATTATGGGTGAGTATAAATATGTCATTAATTTATATAATAAGTATAATACAAATATAATAAAAATAATAAAATGGACTTAGTTTTTTATTTAAGTATGGGCATTATGTACGATTATGGTATTTAACCTATCGCTTTAGCGTAATATATTTGTTCTATATATAAGTAAACTGTAATGTGCTGGTAAAATATTAGGTATATTCAAAATTCCTGAGAATGTTATTTTCCCGGGAAATTTCCTTCAGATTACTTTTCCAACTTTCCTCAATATTACAATTATTATTTTTATGTGTGGTTTTTATGTGTAAAGTTTTAAAAAAAAACCCTTTTAGGTAATATATCTAACAGATTAAAAAACATAGTTAAACCCGTTCTTATTACAGCACATATTTTAAATTCAAAACACTTGGTAATGACTTAACTAATGAAGAACATATTGATTTTTCTGAATTAATTAACAATTTTGAGATCAACAGTTATGATTTGAATAATGAAGATTGTCTTACTGAGATTATAAATTATAAAAATAAAGAAGGATTATACTTAAAAACCTTTCTATGGAAAACAGTTTGAACTAAGTTGGAACCTTTAATATGGTAGAAAAGTTTTAACTCAAGTTTATCCAAGCTGGCTCAATAAATATTATCAACACCTGTTTCTTCGGCTGCAACTGAGAGATCGTTTAGTTCTTTTGCAAATATACATTCTAAAAAACGAAATCGTTTGTTAAATGAGCGTGCTGCGAAATTAACGTATATTTCACACAATTGAAAAACAATTGATCGAAATATAAACGACGAAGATGATAATGATTCGGAAATAGAAGATTTTACACAAAATTATACAACCCCATTTATTCTTCAACATGGGAATTCATCGCATCATCGTATAAAAATGTTCAACTTGAATTTTACTTCGACTCAAGAAGCGATTTAGTATTGGAAAACTCTGGAACAGAAAATGAGCAATTTTCTCTCCATGACACTGACACTAGTTTGGGATTTAGTTGCATTAACCACAATAGTGACAAAGATTTTTAAAAAGAGTTTAAAAATACTGTACTAAAATAGTTGTTATTAATTATATTATAATTTAAGTTTGAGAAATTATTCAGTTTAACAAGAAGTTAAATAATATCATGTAGATTTTTATTTTATTTTTTTAGTTATTTAATTTGTATTTATACAAACAGCATAAAAATAAAATATTTTTAAACCATTAATTAATATATAATTTGAATTTTTACTATTTTAAAACGTCATAAGTAGTCAATAAGAAAAATAATTTTATTAAAACAAACTTTCCTTACACTTTTCTGACATGGGGAATATTCCCGGAAACTTTCCCCAGACATGTTCATAATTTTATTTTCCTGGGAATGTGCCCATCCCTAGGTGTGATATGTTTGCATATTAAAAATAATTTATTATATAACTAATTACTAATTGTGTTTTACTATATTTTCTTTTTTTCTTTTAGGTAATTAACATTTTAAAATATTTGATATTTCAAAAATTATACATTAGCCAACATACATGGATAATATCAACATTAGCCAACTAACGTCGAATTAAGCTAAATGTTAACATTACCCGTAACACACATACATAAATATTTTTTACATTAATTTTACCTGCTATTTGGTGTTCGATTTTTTAATTATATCAACATAACGTCTTTTTTGATTGGTAAGGAGGATTACCGTGAACCTTGTGGGGGATAGGTTAAGAACTAGATAATGAAAGATGTCATCAAATTCGTAATTTTAACTTTATTGCTTAATTTTTTTAATTTTTATTATTAGTGATTTTTAGATTTAAGTGTAAAAGCAGTAATTAACAGGTATACATTTTAATCAAATTTTAGCATGTATTATTATGGTTATGCTATTAAACAGATATTAAATTAGGTATTTATATACGTATATTTTGACTGTCATTGAAATTTTTCTCACACTCACTTCTTTTGTCAGTAAATATAATTAAAAAAATACTGTTTTAAAATGACTTACTTATAGTTTCATTAATAACACAATGGGCTGTAACCGAGGCTGTAACTAATTCTGTATGCTCAATAATGTGCAGTCATCGTATAACAATTTTATTTGGAATTCATAGGTCTTGATTAATTGATCTAATTTGAATATGGATAAAAAATGTATTTAGTTTATTATAATTGTTAATATATTGAATATTAGTAAGAAATATATCCAATTGGAATAAAATTGTTTCACTAAATTTCAGCCATCTAAGATTCGTTGGTATTTTGTGTTTAAAACTATTATTTTAAAAGTAGCTTTTCTGAAAAAATAATTGTGTTCACGCCAAGTTATTGAATGTGTAATTTTTTTTGGATTGTTTGTTTACGTTAAGGCTCATTCATCAGTGATGGACGTTAGATGAACTAAAAATTAAAATTTCTAATAAAACTTTATGAAATCATTGGTATACATTTTTTCTTGGATTCTAATCGTATACATAGGCGTAAGTATCTTAACACATAATGAAACTATAGAAATATAGATTTCCTCGAAATTTAAATGTAAAAAGCTTATGAATTTGGAAGACATCATCTTATAGTTATGTTTTTATCTTTTAACTAAATAGTTAGTTAAATATAAATAAATTTTTATTTTATTTATTTTCAAGCATATAATAGTTATCAAACTACTTTAGAGAGTGATCATTATGAAATATATTCGGAGAATAACTATCAATGTGAAAAATCCTTAACTACTGAAATCAATCTTGTAATATTACTCATCCTATAACTACCTAACTTGTAAAATAGTTTTGAATAATAAAACCAACAACTTTTTATAGTTTTCTATTAGCTCCCTAATTTCTAAAAAGTTGATCATCATGAGTTTACATTTATAACAGAAAAAAAATTGCTTAAGTTGTCAAAATAACCTTTTTATTTTTTGTTTTGCTTAATAAATATAATTTTTGATCAGATTTTTAAACTGGTATCTACCATAAACGAAATTATATTTTAATAAATACATTATAAAATATCAACTATATTGTAGGCTTTAAAAATAAATATTTTTTTTATTGATGTTTTTATTAATTTGTTAATATAATATAAAAGTATATAATCATTGTTTCTATGTTTTGAAAATAAATAAAATTTGTAATTTATTATTTTTCTATTTTATAAAATATTTAAATAGTATTTATTTATGTGACCAAGTATAATAAATTGAAGGTATAATTATTTTAAATATGAATTCCTTATTTATCTCTACTGAATAGTAAGTATCCCTTTTTTAACAGGCTATAGTATTTCTTAATATTTTTTAAAAAAGTTTCCAAATAATATATGAATAATTTACAAATATCAATTTTAGCTATAATATAGTCTCATTATAGTCAAAAACCATTATTTGATTTTGAAAAAGAAATTCAAATACCATGAAACTAGTTTAAAAATATATTTCAAAATCTACTTAATTCGAGTTGTATGAATATCAAAAAACGAATAATTTATAAATATACGAAAGCTTAAAATATATTAAAACTTTATGATTCATTTTTTATACAACTAAAAATTAAAAATCATATTAACAAATTGAATGATTAGCAGTTCTCCTAAAGTGATTTAATATTTATTCATTTATACATTTATTAGATTAATTGAATAGTAATTATTAATCAACATGAATTGTTATTATAAAGAACATCTACCTATTATTTAATTCATCTCAATTGATAAACTATTAATATTTTTATTATTATTTAGAGCGATTTTATTTTTTAATGAAGGTTAAATGACCTTGAAATCCTTCAAGTCCTTATTATTAACGGCCATTGTGTACGCGACATTTTTACTAGTCAGAATTACTCTAATAAAGAGTCAACACTCGAAATTCGAAGGGCATGAGTCGAGTATACAATAATAGTTCGTTTTCTGTTTAATAGCCTCTCATTATATTATATATAGAATTTCTAGTTTTTATGCATATGTATTGGTTCGAGGTATAATTTTTAATTTTAAAATAATAAACATATTTTAATTTTCTGAAATTAATTATATACTTATGTATATCTTTATATTAAGAACTTATGTATTCAATACATATATTTATATACAAACTATTTACATTATTTAAATTTTAATTCTCAACATTTAAATATGTTCCAACATAATTCTCTGAAAAAATATAGTACTGTAAATACAACTTCCACTTAAAAATCTTCTGTTTTGTTAGTTTTGAAGTATACAATGTTTTAAAAATGTAGGTAGCGTAGAAGGTTATTTTTGCAACTACCTATTTAATTATAATATATTAAGAAAGTGTCTTCGTGCATAAATGCAAAATTCATTATAGATTTCATTTTGTAGGGTTCGTATTATATATTGTTTTTTTTTAAAAAGTTGCCTTTTATTATAAAATAGATTTTTCTTGGTAGGTTTTTAGTTTGTTGCATTAAATTTTTACACAGTAAGTGTGATGAAATATGATTTTTTTAGTATGCTTTTTCAATTCATACAAATTTGTTGTATAATTTATAGTTAAAATTAGATGGTGTTGTACATATTTTGAATACTTTGTTAAGCCCTCTACCACTATATTAACAAACACGTTAATATTATAACAACTTGGCCATAAAGCGGACTTTTGTTAGCGTAGTAGGTGGGGCCAGCACGATGACTCTTCGAAGGTTACATTATGACGACACTACCCAGGTTATAATTACTTACGCTTTATAGTACGGTTCTCATTCAAGGTTTTCAAGCGGAATAAAATAAAAATTGTGTATTATATTTATTATGTACGAGACGGTAAAACTAAAACGCCTACTAAATTGTATGTTAAAACCCGTGGGTTTATCTTGTTAACATCCCTTGTACGTGGAGGTCGCATAGAACGCCAACGGGTTTTTCTATTTCTTACCCATTTGAAATGTATTTTATTTATACATTTTTTTTATTTTTAACCTGAAAAAAAGTGTTTTCGCTTGACATAAGATTTAGGTGGTATGTTTCTTTTCTTATCAAATCAAACATAAGTCAATGTGTCCTACGTAGGTATCTTGTCTCTCGTGTAGAACTAATCGAATAGCAGATTACGTGTGACTTTCCTACTCATGTACCGTAATGGGTGTGCAATGTATTATAATCAATGCGTCGCCTCACCCAATACAGCTTCAAAACGAGCATTATATAAACTCGCAAAATTAAGGCCATGGGAAAGGGTGCGTATTAATTATTATTTATTAAATATATAATAATAATAATAAATATTAGTACACTAAGTGCTCATTATTAATATATACAATTAATTCTAGTTGTATAAAGTTCAAAAGTAGATTAAAAAGCTTATTTTCGCTTGCAATTGCTGTAATTCCTATAAATATAATTTTGATTCGAAAAATATTCGACTTTTTTGTTCCAATCTTGTTTGCATTCCATTAATATACGTTCTGCATGTTTCATTTGATTAATTTTTTTATCGAATAATATTATTATTTATTATTATTTTTCAAGCTCATCCATATTATATTTATAGATTAATGAATACATTTACATTGATCAATTTACAATCTATTAGCAACAATAACTAGGTTCTATGAAGTTCCAATTACGATATAAATCGTTCATTGCTTCCTTGTCGTATGTTTCAATTATTTTTTTTTACTTTTGTACTTTCACCCACTCAAAATAAATAGCAGTATTTCTACTGTCAGTGAGACTGAAGTCTTATACTTCCAAGGGTAATATAAGAAACAATTATTTAAACTTTTCTAATGATGACTGACATTTCTTTATTACATTAACTAACGTTTATCTATTTAACTTTATTTGTACCTGTATCCATTATTCGTATAATTTTGTGTCAATTTTGAATTTTTGTATCATAATTTACGACTACATATAATAACTGCTACATATAATATGTTACAATATATTTTATACAAAAACTTGTTTCAGATTTTAATAAAATAAACAGTAACGAAATTTTTTGTTAAATCCATGTGTGAATTCGCACCGTTAATATATTATATTTTAAAACTACATACAATTAAAGAAAGAAAACACATTTCTCACAAGAAATTATAATTATGCATTTTTTAAACTAGAGTTAATAAACTTTGTTGGATTTCCCAATAGTTTACTTCAAGAAAGGTTTTTAACATTTTTTTTTTTTTTTACTGAAGGTGATTTTTCTTTTTCAACTACCTTGATAAAATGATTCATACTACTATGCATCAATACTAGATACCCGAGTATATATATATATATTGTTACATAGAAATTTAATATTTGATTATTGTATTTTTCAACCGGTTTTAGCAGTTTAGTCAGATTGTTGTTTGTTGAAAAAAATCATCACGCAAGTAGGATAATTGGTACCGTATTAAACATGAATTTGATTATGAAATGTCGTATATTTATATTTGTTATAAGTTTCGATAAATAGGCGTTCAATTATGTTTGAAATTGTATTTGTTGAGTGTTGAGAGTTTTTGATTGTTTTGTTAGATTTGTGCATATAATTTTAGGATACACGTCGTATATTATATTGGTCGTAAAAAATTTACCGCAAATTATTGATGCAAGCCAATTGATCGCAATTGCAATTTACCGCACGGCAATTGATCGAAAAATAACATTTTCAGGAATAATTTTTAATTTGAATACATATTTAATTTTAATAAATTTGGCACAACCCTGGTTACATAATATATATTATATGGTTAAATATATATTTTTACATCATAGATTAAAAATGTTTAAAAAATGTTGTTAGGTATATAAAAATGAAATCTTGATAAATAAGCATATACTTATTTTTTTCACTTAATACGTACTCTAAAGCTATGTTCTATGTTCAGCACGATGTCATACCGATTTTGTCAGTACTGATGTATTGTCGTAGTGTTTCATGGTGATCTATAGTCTTCTTCTTGTGGGTTACGGCCTTCAAGACCATCCCTGCAAACTAATTTGTCGCCGGTGATCTATAGTATAGATTCTATATGACTATCGGATTATTAGACAACAATACCGACTGATAAAATTGGGTACGACTATAATGTTAAATAAGATTCGATCGTTAACGATCGAATTATGTTATCAAAAAATACTATTTGCTTTAAAATTACCCTGAAATAACCCAAGTTTGCGATAAATTATCGTGAGGTAAATTGTAATTGCGATAAATTGTTGCGGTCAATTATCATGCGATCAATTGTTTACAATGAATTTACGGTACACCATAATTTCAAGTAATTTTTACAATAAACAATAATATTTCAATAATAATAATATATTACAATAATAGTCACAATTTAAAAATTGATTGTTTGATTACTTCAGCTGATTTTCTTTAAAATGTAGTGTCAAATAGATTATGATATTAAATGTTTCTATAAATTCTATATACTAAAGAAAATAACATAACATTTTTACTTTCTTATATAATCTTTTTATTTTCCACTAAATTCTACAAATAAATTCATAAAAATAAAAATCGATATCTCTGCATGAAAAATTGGTATTATTAATAATTTTAATTTACGAATGACTATGATTTAAAAATATTTTGAACTTTCAAATTAATCTTATTTGTGATGGAACTTGAGTCATTGGATTAATACTTTAATGCCGGGTTGCATGAAAACAGTTCAGTAAACTGTTGACAGGATAAAGTTATCGGTTTTGTATGATTCAAGTTATTGAACAAATTGCGTTGCATGAAAATATTCTAAAATTTTATATTAATGAGGTTAAAATCAATAACCTGGGAAACGGTATTAAATTTTACCTAGTTTCCGGTTGCTTATACACATGGGTGGATTTAACAATTTTCCGCCCCTATGCCAAATTAAATTTGACGCCCCTATCTAAAAAAAACTTCCTACCTCTTCAATAAAATATCCTCAAATAAATTAATTTTTTCAATACCTACCTAATGTGCAATTTTTGCTTATTATAGTATTACGAGACATTTCTTAAACAATAAGATAAGCTATAATACAATACTATTGTCGTTGTCGTAGACGAGTTCCTGGGAAAATATAAATATTATTTTGCTAAAAATAAACAAATACAAAATCCACAATTTCAAGATTTTGAAGTGATAAATACAATTTTAAAAATTATGTACCTAATTTTACAAAATCAAAATAAATATTTAACATAATTTTGCCGCCCTATGCGGCCGCATAGTTCACAGTGCCTTAAATCCGCCCCTCCTTATACATATAACAGTATAACATATACAGATAACTCTTATCAAAGTTTATGGATTGTGAATTGTGATATCATTGTGATTTTTACTAAATTATTTTCACTAAATAATTATTAATTAGTATTTATTAATTTATTACAATTATCTGTCTGTATAAATTATAAGGAAGTCCAGGGCCGCATTATACTAGGTGCAAATGGAGCATTTGCTCCAGGCGGCAAATTTTGAGGGGTGGCAAATTTTTTAATTCCAGTCTAATAAAGAATAAATTACAATATGTTAACATTTTTTTTTTTTACTATGGACATTTTTAAAAATAATTTGTAAATTGAAATTGAAAATGATGCTAAATTATTTTTATATTTTATTTTTATTTCTCAATTCTAAATTCTACTTGTAATGGAATCAAATGTGAATAATTGTCGTTATAATAATTATTGTCATTCGTCGACTATCCTAATTCTTAAAATAAGTATTGAAAATTGGAATCGAATATCGTATGGTAGATGATAACACATACATTAGAACGGAATCCGCATTTCGACGTATTATACGACGTCTTATCGATTTCGATTATAATAATTCAAAGAAATAGCCTATTGGCTATACTTAAATAGGTTAGCATTGATTAAATATTATATAATCGTATTTTTGATCGAATATCTACAATTTGTATTTAATATCAAATCTCAATATCTGCAGTTCGCTTTAGTTGTGTAGACGTGTAGTTTTTCATTTTCATGAGCATTTGACGAGTTCAAACCTTTAAAGTTTTAAACTAATATTTTGTTATTGTGATTTTGACAAATCAGTTAGTTGTGTAGTAACGAAGAAGTATTAGTAATAATGAAAAGAATAAGACTGAGTGGTTCGAATTATCAAAAAATAGCATTAAAAAAAAGTTGAAAGAAGAAAAAGTTATTGCAAAAACAACAAAATAAGATAGTTTTTTTAAAAAAGGTAAATTTTTGAAATATTACGTAATGATAAAAAATTATGTCTTTTATTATACTGTAACCGATAAATAGGATTTTAGTAAGTACATAACTTGACGTTACGTAAAATCATTTAGGTATTTTATGTTATACAAATTACAAACCATCTTTGGCTGTTACGTTCGAATTTATATAGAACATTTTTTTTAATATTCCATTAGATAGAAATGACAAATTTTGTGATGCATATGAATATTTTTTGTTTAATTTTGGTTTTATTGAATTCAATTTTGTTATTCGGCGTCAAAGAATGTTTGCTCCATGGTGGCATTGGGCTTTAATCCAGCCCTGAGGAAGTCGAATAGTCTAGCTAGACGAATTAAAATGTCCATTATCATATTTTGATCAGAATCATCAGATGAAGACGAAGACAAAGATGACAATGACATTATTGTTAAAATAAATTATATCCAAGTTAAAAACATGGATTAAGATGAAGGCATTAATTAAATATCGTAAAAAAAATAATAAATTTAAAATGCATAATCCCATTTGTTTTTAATTGATAACATAATTATTGTATATTTTGATGATAACAAGACAAATAAACCATTTTGTAAATTTTACAGAACAAAAATCTGACCAATAACTTATCGGTTCGATAACTTTATTTTTGATAAAAATGATTAATTTTACTGAACGGTTTTTAATTTTACAGAACCGATAACGCGTTAACGGTTCTGTAAAGTTTCATGCAACCCAACATAAGTCTCAGACACAATTGAATAATAATTAACAGAAAATCTATACAATTCTGTAATCATTCTTCTTTCATTTATTTGGAATTGTTCAAGTTATATGTTACGAAAACTTTTAATGAGCTCATTGTAACATGTTAGTAATTCAAATATTGGATTTGAATAGTTTAAAATTGTACTTAATAACCTATTATTTTGATTATTCGTACAAATATTCATTAAAATATTCTAGTATTTAACAATATAAAAATACAATTTTTCAAAATAGATTATTAATAATTATTAAATATTTAAACAATATTATCAACATATTTGTTACTTATTAAAAAAAAAAAAAATTAAAAAAGTTTAAAAATGTACTATGTTATATTTATTATTAAATCTTATTGAATTATATTTTATAACCGTTAATCTTACATACCTGTAAGTATGCATGAATGTATATGTATGTATGTATATACACACACACTATATAGATAAATATGCGTATGTGTGTGTATGTCATATGTGAATATTTACGTCATTTAACTATATTATATATTGTTAAAATTGGTAGCGGCTACGTGGACGCTACCACAAGTTGTCGCTGTAATTGCTTGCATTCAAAGCATTCGCACTACTCATGTGTTTAAAATAATTTTGATTGTGGGACTTTCAAATAGTTCGATTGATTTTTTATGTATATAATCGAGTAAAAAGTTACATAAAGTACATTCCTTGTTATTATATTTGAATGTGGAAGATAGTTTCTGTTATTGTATAGTCGGCTAAGAATATTAAAATCAATATGTTAACATTTTCTCAAAGTATTTAATTTGTATAAAAGTAATTTTTTTCGTTTTTAATTTTACATTTAAATAATTTATACTGAATTGTTATTATTTAATTAAAATGTATCAAATTTTAAATTTATATTACTTTTGTTTTGATATTCAGATTGAATAATCAATTATATTGAGTTTTTAATGTTGAACTTATAAATTAAAACTCAAGGTATTATTTAAATATCCTAATTTCTAATATTAACAAAGGTATTAGTTGAAAATTATAATGAGTTATTAAAATGACTCAATGATTAAAAAAAACTGACAGGATGATATAAATTATATGGAGTTTAATGTTATTTATTACTTTTATACATTTTTTAAGATAATAGAATATTATTTATAGGTTCTTATACCATCTTACCTTATAAATTATTATTATTATATATATATATATATAGATAAATCATACTACGATTTTTAGTTCTTATAATTGAGTATCAATTATAACTAAATCATTTATAAATAATATTTGACATATAGATATTTTAATTTAATGGTTCATATTATAAAATGTTATACAAATTATTTTAACAGTGAATATAATGTACTAAAGCACTTAACCCAGTATTATGTATATGAAATTTAATTTTAGTAGTTTGATTGACATACGCTTATGGTTTACATTTTTAGTTTTCGCTGATTACTTTGAAAGTCTCATTCAATTTAAGTATAGTAGACACATTTATGTTCAAAGCTTTTAGAGGAGTTTCTAGTTACATTCGGTTATACGCTTTTATTAGTAGTTAGTTCAAATACTCATTGACATACTAAAGTAGTGGCGTGTAATTATTGTAGGTGACATGTGACACTTATGAGTGATGAATTTTTTATAATATATTCACATTTCAAGTATAGTTGAATAGTATATAGATATATTAATATATATATATATATATAGTATATATTATATACTATAATAGTATATAATATATATATAGTATATATTATATACTATAATAGTATATAGTTATTATATAGTTCATTTCAATTTTACTAATGTATATCTACAGATTTTATTGTTAATATTTATCAATTCTACTGGTAAACTCAGTTACAAATGTTAAATTATATTATTTAAAATTAGTTGTTAGATACATTAGGTTATGATATTCAGTTATTTTTTAATTCCGTTTAAAATTTCTCTTCAAATTATAATTTTAATTATTTTTTTTTTTTATAACGCATTGCATACTATCTAATAACTTTCTATGAAAAAACTAACACCAATAATAACCGACAGACGTTTTCTTTCTTCGGCCATACTAATGGTATTCCGGTAGTAAAAATACTTCTGGATGTGTGCCGAACTCAAATTCAAACCTTTCAACAAGAATAAAATGTAATCGATTTTAAGATCTTCACTTAATGATGAATTGTTTTAGTTTAGTTACTATTAAAACTGTTGTTTTTGGCATCTTCTGTTATTCAGTTGAGCTTTATTTGTCAATCATGCTTTACCTACTCTTGTTTTTATACATTTACTATTTAATTTCGACCTACATCTTAATATTATTGAATTAATTTCCGTGTAATAAAATGCAAAAAATAATTCACTTACTTAATATTAATAACTTTGAATAGAAATATTTATTCAATTATATAAAACAATCTATACGAATATATAAGCTAAAATTTTATTTTGATAATTTAACAATTACATGCTGTATATTCTCTAATATTTTATTTTAATAATTTTAAATAATAATAAAGAAAAAGATAATATTATAATGCTGTATTTATTTTTAATAGTTTTATTTAGTTTTTTTTTTTAAATTTGAAATATTAAATATGTAGGAATTTTGGGTCTTGTATTATAATTCGTATATTCTAGTTAGTATTAGTTCGAGGTTATTGTATTATGCACGCGATAACAATAGTTCCAAAACATGCCCTTGATACTGTTGTATTGTCATGATATTATTATTGTATCAATATGTGTATACTATTAGCGGTTAAATTGTGATGACTAATGCATTTCAAAGGTTGGAAATATTAAAAAGGATGTTTATAGGGGTTTTTTGTTGGCGATTGTAAATAAATCGATAACATATTTTGAATTAAAATAAATTTGAATAATTCTTCAAAAATTCAAATGCATCTTTTATATTTAATAAAGTTGTCGTCTGCTTTTTGTTAAATAATTATATTTTATATCAAATATTGCTTACATTTTGTTATTATTAATTATGAATTTTTTTCAGATCTTCGTTGTACGATCTCAAGTCAAGTTCCGTATACACTGCAAGCATTTTGGGGTGTTTCTATTCGAGAGCTCCACCATTTTCTTTGGAAGGCATGGAGCTCTTTTCAGACAGCTGTCAACGATGACTCATTACTCAGTGGACACTACCAACACTGTGGATTGACTTTACAGTATCCTTTGATTTATATAAAATCAGTATTTATCTTTCAAATATACTTGCATGAGTGACAATTTATTTTTCATCAACACTGCCCGTTAAATAAATTATTTATCTTTGTTAAAATGTTGGTATTTGTTGAAACTCCTTAACTTGTATAAACTTCAGCGAAACAAGCCATACGGAAAAAACCATACAGATGTTTATGCCGGAGGGCAAGTTGGATTTAGGCACGCCACCTCGGCACTGTTATCCATTGGTTATATTTCTCATAAGAGACACACCCGAAAACTCCACTTTACATCCAGATGAGACGGTAAACGTATAATTTAATTAAGCTTCTCTTCGTAAACACTCATTTAAATAATTATATTTTTAAATTATAGCTTCTTAATTGTTTAAAAAAAATACTTTTATTATAATTATTAATTCACGTATAAAGCTTAAAGATTTTGGGTTTTGTGTGTTCAATTTTTATTCGTCATTTTTATTTATTATTTTAATGATTTTCCGTGTTTATGATATAGGTTGCATTAGTGAATGTCGTACACATACGGGATAATGTATGCACGTTGCCTACAAATATTTTGGCGCAATATCTTAAACAAGCAAACGGACAATTATCATCATTGAAGGTAAGTAAGCGTGTTAGTTCATAACATTATTATAAACACAAATTACAGTAAAATCATCAATACCTCCAACAATAGCTCTAACATCGTATTTGAAATGCTTGTTTATATAATTTTAAATTAACATTTTAATTTTAATTAAAGTAATTTAAAATTTTTACTATAAATGTTATGTATTTATCAATAATAATAATCTACTATTTCATTATTTTAAATATTCTATATCGTGGCTCGCCGATCTTATGTCTCAACTTTGATGAACTTCATAGTTAATTTTGTGGATGGTCGAGTGGTTGGTATGTATTTTTGTGTACATACAGGAGAATTTAGATTAATATCAAATATGTGGTTTCCATACATATTTAATTACATTTTTTTTGTCATTTTTGACTAACTCTGTACAAGGAATTTTTTTTTAAATAAGATAGTTCAAAATTATTATTGTTTGATAGATGAGTGATAATTAGTTTTAGGTAATGTAAATATCATACTAATTTTAATACACTTCAATGCACTTGTTTATAGCATAAATAAGTCAAAAATTGGTACCGGTATGTGACCTTTAGTAAGTAATCCCACGCATTTTGTATACTAAGACAACACGCGAATTTGGATCACATAGTATTTCAAATGATTTTTGAATACCTTCAATTACTTATTTTAATTGAATCTGATAATGATACATATTGCTGTTATAATTGTTTTATAGCCGAGCTTAATTTGACAACGTTTGACTTAATATACGTAATTTTCTAATCCTAGATTTAAATTTTATTTTGAGTACCTTAAATACAAACTACATCGTTTCTATCCAACGTGAAAATAATACGATTATTATTCTGAAATTTACGCAATATTAAATAGTCACATTTATCCTACTTCCCAGACAAGTGAGAATTGGCTCCTGAGATGAGGTCAAGTTTGGCGCTTCCGTTTTAAATACAAATTAACGACTTAGGGCTTTTCTTAAAATTTTTTTTCCATTCGAAATAATTGTATTTCTTATATGAAATTGATTTACTGCTTCTGCAATCCTGTACGGTCCACGTATAGCTCATGTTAAG